>CM050175.1:32471264-32630993 GCA_027410445.1 Discoglossus pictus
AGCAGAGGCGAGAGAAACACAGGAAGAGAGGCATATAAGGGGAGGGAGGCAGAGAAGAGGTGGCAGATAGGAGGAGAAGAGGCACAGTAGGAAACGCTGGCAGAGGGGAAAAGAGGCAATAGGAAGGGATGCAAATAGAGGGGGAGAGACGCAAAGGAGGGGCAGATAGAGGGGGAGAGAGGCACCGGAGGGGAGCAGATATAAGGGAAGAGAGGCACAGGAGGGGGACAGATAGTATTATCTTTATTTATAATAATAATAATAGCTGCACATACGGGAAATTATGGTAGTGTGCAATCTGCCAAGCAGTGAAAAAGAAATACAAGAAATATGGAAGAGAGAGAGCCTAACAAAGTACACCTTTAAATCTTGGCTTTGTATCTCAAGGTACAGCATCCATAGTGTATAAATGAACCAATAGACCAGGAATTATTAGATAAAATATAACCTTTATTGATCATATATATAACATTGACACAAGTTAAAAAAATGAACGTTTTAAAAGTTAAATTAACTTTGTTAGGCACTCTCTATCCTGCTTTATTTCTCATGTTGGGAAATACAACAGCATTTACTGTATGTTTAATTGTATCCAGTTGATAAGGAGTAACTAATTTAGAAGAATACAAGGTGATCTGTAACTGACAGGTGAGTTTCAGTTTTTTATATGATATGTTATAAAAAAAAGTTTGCTGCCTATCCAAACAAGTAAAGCCTAATA
Source organism: Discoglossus pictus (assembly GCA_027410445.1). Taxonomy (NCBI): domain Eukaryota; kingdom Metazoa; phylum Chordata; class Amphibia; order Anura; family Alytidae; genus Discoglossus; species Discoglossus pictus. Next base: position 32,471,986 of record CM050175.1, read on the forward strand.
TGCTTCTTAATGATCTACCAGTGTCTCTTTTTAAGGCATAACTCTTGTTTCCTCACTCAGGCCCTCATTCAATTGCAATTTCGCCAATTGAATAGGGTCAAAATAAGCACATAACATTTTTTTTAAAGAAGTTTTTAGTTAGTAAACATCTATCTAAAAGGAAGGTTTTCACTAACTAAAAACTTCTTTAAAAAATATATGCTATGTGCTCTTTAGAGCCCTATTCAATTGGCCAAATCACAATTGAATGAGGCCCTCAGTATTTACTGGGATTATAGATGCAACACTTACTTAATTTGTTGGTTTTCCTTTAGTTTCACGGGCCCCATAACCTGTTAGATATTTCAATCAAAAAGAGACACTGATGTAGTAGTGAAGATAACCATATAAGGCTTTACTTTGTTTGGCATAGACTAGCACCACTTTAAAACATAATCAGATACGGAAACAGCAGCCAGCAGGGTGAAAGGTAAACAAGGTGAAGAGAGACAAAAACCAAGTAAAGAAAATAAAGAAATTCCTTCCTGTGCCGTACCAACAAGTTCATATACTTATATAGAAGGGAGAGAGGCAATAGGAGGGGAGGCAAACTAGAGGAGGAAAGGGGAAGGAGAGGGGAAGATAGAGGGAAGAGAGGCACAGAAGGGGGGCAGATAGAGGGGAAGAGAGGCACAGGTGGGGGGGTAGTGAGAGGTACAGGAAATAGGCAGATAGATCGGTAGAGAAGCACAGCAGGGGAGGCAGATAGAGAGGGAAAGAGGCACAGGATTGGAGGCTGAGAGAGGTACAGGAGGGGGGGAGAGTGGGCATGGGGGGGGGGGGTGAGAGAAGCACAGGAGAAGAGGCTGATAGAGGAATTTGTGAGGCACCAGAGACGAGGCACAGAGAGAGAGAGAAGGCACCGGGGGAGAGGCATATAAAGGCAAGAGAGTGGCACAGGAGTAGAGGCAGATAGAAGGGGGAAGAGGCCACAGGAGTAGAGGCAGGGACCTTCCTTTTTAGCTGACCTCCCGAACTGTAAGGGTTTGTGTTAGGAAATAAACTTTACATCCTATTATTACATTGTGCAATGCTGAGATGCAGAATATGACACAAGAAGTTAATATATTAAAAACTCATTTTTAAGTAAAAATTGATTTTCCAAATCCCATGAGTTTTTCACTCTAATGACGGTGTGTCATAATTCTTATAAAGTAGTATTGGGAGTAAAGTTATATATATATACAATATTTCATTTATTAGGTACTTATACCTCACAACGATGATTAAAATGTTAAAAACAAGGAAAGGAAGGGTATATTAAAAACAAGCCTTCCATTAGGCCTAAAAAGGGCCATTTAGGCCTCATGGAAGGCTTGTTTTTAATATACCCTTCCTTTCCTTGTTTTTAACATTTTAATCGTCGTTGTGAGGTATAAGTACCTAATAAATGAAATATTGTATATATTTAACTTTACTCCCAATACTACTTTATAAATATTAAAAACACACCCTTATGAAATGAGTGTTAATTTATTCTAGTATTCTAGTATTATTAGATATAATGATCACTGGGCTGGGCATGTTTACTGCATTTATACATTTTAAAGCACCTATTTTCATCACAGCACATTGCTGTACAAGAACAGAGTCACTTTAATATTTGAATGATCAAATAATTTAATTTCACTAGATTTTGCGATTTATTCAAAACATGTGTTATATAAAATAGTTGCCAAAGGAGCGTTATTATTTATTACAAAAGAAGCTGAATGTCACCGCCTGATTTGGGGACTAGGCTCACCCCAATTCTCTCTCTATTTTGTTCAGATCTCAGCATCCAGCAGGCAATTCAGATGACAGCATCATGCCTGAAGTGGCAGACACACACCCTGTACCCTTGATTAGTACAAGCAGACTCTGACACCACTCAAAACAGGGATCTATGCATGGCTGACTCTCAAAGCCATATAACATTTGTTAGAATCTTTAACCCTTTGTACAGTAGATATAAAAAGTCTACACACCCCTGTTAAAATGTCGGGTTTCTGTGCTGTAAAAAATGAGACAAAGATAAATAATTTCAGAACTTTTTACACATTTAATGTGACCTATAAACTGTACAACTCAATTGAAAAACAAACTGAAATCTTTAAGGTAGAGGGAAGAAAAAAAAAAGAAAAATAATGTGGTTGCATAAGTCTGCACACCCTTTTCTAACTGGGGATGTAGCTGTGTTCAGAATTAAGCAATCACATTCCAAATCATGTTAAATGGGAGTCAGCATACACCTGCCATCATTTAAAGTGCCTCTGATTAACCCCAAATAAAGTTCAGCTGCTCTAGTTGGTCTTTCCTGAAATTTTCTTAGTCGCATCCCACAGCAAAAGCCATGGTGCACAGAGAGCTTCCAAAGCATCAGAGGGATCTCATTGTTAAAAGGTATCAGTCAGGAGAAGGGTACAAAAGAATTTCCAAGGCATTAGGTATACCATGGAACACAGTGAAGACAGTCATCATCAAGTAGAGAAAATATGGCACAACAGTGACATTACCAAGAACTGGAGCTCCCTCCAAAATTGATGAAAAGACGAGAAGAAAACTGGTCTGGGAGGCTACCAAGAGGCCTACAGCAACATTAAAGGAGCTGCAGGAATATCTGGCAAGTACTAGCTGTGTGGTACATGTGATAACAATCTCCCGTATTCTTCATATGTCTGGGCTATGGGGTAGAGTGGCAAGACGAAAGCCTTTTCTTACGAAGAAAAACATCCAAGCCAGGCTACATTTTGCAAAAACACATCTTAAGTCTCCCAAAAGCATATGGGAAAAGGTGTTATGGTCTGATAAAACCAAGGTTGAACTGTTTGACCATAATTCCAAAAGATATGTTTGGCGCAAAAACAACACTGCACATTACCAAAAGAACACCATACCCACAGTGAAGCATGGTGGTGGCAGCATTATGCTTTGGCGCTGTTTTTCTTCAGCTGGAACTGGGTCCTTAGTTAAGATAGAAGGATTTATGAACAGTTCCAAATACCAGTCAATATTGGCACAAAACCTTCAGGCTTCTGGTAGAAAGCTGAACATGAAGAGGAACTTCCTCTTTCAGCATGACAATGACCCAAAGCATACATCCAAATCAACAAAGGAATGGCTTCACCAGAAGATTAAAGTTTTGGAATGGCCCAGCCAGAGCCCAGACCTGAATCCGATTGAAAATCCGTGGGGTGATCTAAAGAGGGTTGTGCACAGGAGATGCCCTCGCAATCTGACATATTTGGAGTGTTTTTGCAAAGAAGAGTCGGCAAATCTTGCCAAGTCAAAATGTGTCATGCTGATCGACTCATACCCAAAAAGACTGAGTGCTGTAATAAAATCAAAAGGTGCTTCAACAAAGTATTAGTTTAAGGGTGTGCATACTTATGCAACCATATTATTTTATTTTCTATTTTTTTTTCTTCTCTACCGAAAAAAGTTTTTTGTTTGTTTTTAAAGTTTCATTTTATAGGTCACATTAAAGGTGGAAAAAGTTCTGAAATGATTTATCTTTGTCTCATTTGATTTACAGCACAGAAACCTGACATTTTAACTGGGGTGTGTAGACTTTTTATATCCACTGTATATCCCAGATATGACTGTATTAACCTTATATTATCTAAGCATATCCTATGGACTATTTCTAACACAGATACATTATTTTAATGTTAATCAATGACAGTACTATATGCATATATTACATCCGTTATATAACTACATGTATGCATTACACCCATGATATAATTGTTAAGCAAGCTGCTAGCATATTCGAAACACACATATAGTATCTGATTAGCCCCAAACAGTCCACTGGGCCCTTCTATTCATTACAGTAATATAATCATGCACATACTATTGAGATGTGGTGTTGGGAAATACAACAGCATGTACTGCATGTTTAATTGTATCCAGTTGATAAGGAGTTAACTAATTTAGAATGTTACAAGGTGATCTGTAACTGACAGGTGAGTTTCAGTTGTTATATAATATGGTATCAAAAAATGTTTGCTGTCTATCCAAACAAGTAAAGCCTTACATGCTTCTTAACTATCTACCAGTGTCTCTTTTTGATGCATAACTCTTGTTTCCTCACTCAGGGCCTCATTCTATTAGCGGCCGTAAATCGGCCGTAAGGCTGTGATTCCTTGCGGGGGTTCAGTTAACTCGCGATTCTATTATACGGCCCCGCAAGGATCTCCTTTTACGGCCGACCGCATATCTTGAAACCGGCCGTAAGCTGTGAAATCTAAAAACACAAAAATAAATTCAAGCCTGCACTGTACAGCTCTGTAAATGCTAGGGATCATATTGGGGGACATGAGGATTAAAAGGAACCCACTCTCAAGCTTGCACATCAGCCCAAACCCGAGTTCAAATTAACTGTTTATTTTCCGGCTGCGGCGTGGGCGGGTCTGAGGTGCTCCAAGCACTCTGGACCTTTTACATGGATATTTTACAGATATTAAAAATAAAATATTTTACGGATTTGAGTATAGGATAATTATGTGCTATTTTTTCTAACACCAAAAATCCCTTTATAGTCTTCTCAAAGTGCAGGATGGCTTTATTTGAGCTATTTTATGTGCTTAATTGGTGCTAGCGGGACCTCTTTCCTGCAAGTAAGCTGCGGCTCGCTTTTAGCCTTGCAGAGAGGTTTCCCGGAGCAATTGAATTGCAAATAGGAATTTCTTACGGCCGAATCTCTTGCGGCCGTTTTAGATCAAAGGCTTTCCTCGGCCGCAAGAGATAGCAAGGCACCGGCCGCAAGCCTGCCGGAGCCCCCGGCCGTAAGGGAATAGAATAGCCGAATAGCTTGCGGCCGGTCCTTGCGGCCCCGCAACGGCTGCGGCCGCTAATAGAATGAGGCCCTCAGTATTTACTGGGATTATAGATGCAACACTTACGTATTTGTGGTTTTCCTTTAGTGTCTTTGCCCATCACCTGTTAGTTATGCATCAAACAGAGACACTGGTAGGTAGTGAAGAACCATATTAGGCTTTACTTGTTTGGATAGACAGCAAAAATGTAAATAACGGAAGAGAGACAAAAACCAAGTAAAGAAAAAAAGAACATCCTTCCTTTGCGTACCAACAATTTCATATACTTATATAAATGGTACTCTGAACTACACAGTGCCATCTACAGCTAATGAGCAGAGTGCATACATATTATGCAGTACATGCTGTTGTATTTCCCAACAAGTGAGGCTGACAGAGGGGGAGAGAGAGACAGAGGGGAGACTGACAGAGGGGGAGAGAGAGACAGAGGGGGGCTGAAAGAGGGGGGGAGACATGAGGGGAGACTGACAGAGGGGGAGTGAGAGACAGAGGGGGCTGAGAGAGGGGGGAGAAAGACATGAGGGGAGACTAACAGAGGGGAGAGAGAAATAGATGGGGGCTGAGATAGGGGGGGAGAGAGACACAAGGGTGCTACCAGAGGGGGAGAGAGAGACATGAGTGGGGCTGACAGAGGGGAAGAGAGGCAAAGTAAAAGAGGCAGATGGGGGAGAGAGGCACCAGAGGGGAGGGAGGCAGAGGAGTGGAGGCAGATAGAGAAGGAGAGAGGCACAGGATTCCGCAGATAGAGGGGGAGAGAGGCACAGGAGGGGAGGCAGATAGAGGGGGAGAGAGGCTGACAGAGGGACAGAGGTACAGGAAGAGAGGCAGATAGAGGGGGAGAGAGGCACAGGAGGGGAGGCAGATAGAAGAGAGAGGAACACGTAGTGAGGCTGACAGAGTGGGGGGGGGGGAGAGGCAAAGGAGGAGAGGCTGACAGGGGGAGAGAGGCAGAAGAGGGGAGGCAGGTGGAGGAGAGAGGCACAGGAGGTAGGCTGAAAGGGGGGAAGGTACATGAGGAGAGGCAGATAGATGGGGAGAGAGGCATATGTGGGAGGCAAATAGAGGAGGAGAGATTCACAGGATGGGGCATACAGGGGGCGGCACAGCACAGGAGGCTGACCGAAGGTGAGAGAAAGGGCATAGGAGGGGATGCTGAAAGAAGTTGAGAGAGGCACTGGAGGTGAGGCTGATAGGGGGGAGAGAGGCATAGGTGAGGAGGCAAATAGTAGGAGAGAGGCACAGGACACAAGGTGGACAAAGAAAGGGAAGAGAGACATGAGGGGGCTGACAGAGGGAGAGAGAGAGAGACATGAAGGGGCTAAAAGAGGGGCAGAGAGGCACAGGAGGAAGGCTGAAAGGGGGGGGGGGCTACATGAGGGGAGGCAGATAGTTGTGAAGAGAGAGGCATAGGTGTGAGGCAAATAGAGGGTGAGAGAGGCACAGGAGGGGAGGCTTACAGAAGGTGAGAGAGGCACAGAAGCTTAGGCTGCCAGAGGGAGCGAGAGGTACAGGAGGGGAGGGTGACAGAAGGGGAGAGAGGCACAGGAGGAGAGTGTGATAGAGAGGGAGATAGGCACAGGTGGGGAGGCTTACTGAAGGGGAGAGAGGCACATGAGGGGAGAGTCTGACAGAGGAGGAGAATGGCACAGGAGGGGAAGCTGATAGAGGGGGAGAGAGGCAAAGGAGGGGGGTGACAGAGGAGGAGAGAGGCACAGGAGGGGAGGCTGACAGAAGGGGAGAGAGGCAAAGGAGGAGAGGGTGATATAGAGGGAGATAGGCACAGGTGGGGAGGCTTACTGAAGGGGAGAGAGGCACATGAGGGGAGAGTCTGACAGAGGAGGAGAATGGCACAGGAGGGGAAGCTGATAGAGGGGGAGAGAGGCAAAGGAGGGGGGTGACAGAGGAGGAGAGAGGCACAGGAGGGGAGGCTGACAGAAGGGGAGAGTGGCACAAGAGGAGAGAGTCTAATAGAAAGGGAAAGAGGCACAGGAGGGGAAGCTGACAGAGGGCGAGAGAGGCAAAAGAAGGGAGGGAGGCAGAGGGCGAGAGAAACACAGGAAGAGAGGCATATAAGGGGAGGGAGAGAGATAGAGGAGGAGAGAGGCACAGTAGGAAAGGCTGGCAGAGGGGAAATGAGGCAATAGGAAGGGATGCAAATAGAGGGGGAGAGACGCAAAGGAGGGGCAGATAGAGGGGGAGAGAGGCACCGGAGGGGAGCAGATATAAGGGAAGAGAGGCACAGGAGGGGGGCAGATAGAGGCGGATAGAGATACAGGAAGGGATGCTTAAAAAAGGGAGAGAGAGGTACAGGAGGGGCAGATAGAGTGGTAGAGAGACATAGCAAGGGAGTCAGATAGAGGGGGAAAGAGGCACAGGATGGGAGGCTGACAGAGGGAGAGAGAGGTACAGGAGGGGTGCCAAATAGAGCTGGTCAGAGGAACAGGAAAGAGAGAGAAGCACAGGAGGGGGGGCTAACAGAGGAAGAGCGAGGCACCGGAGATGAGGCAGATAGATAGATAGAAGCACAGGGGCAGAGGCAGACACAGGCAGAGAGAGGCACAGGTGTAGAAGCAGATAGAAGGGGGAGAGGCACAGGAGGAGAGACGTGGTCCGTTTCTCTTAGCTGACCTTTTGCAGTGGGGGCTATCAGCCTCTAGGTGGCGCGGGGGATACTTTAGTTAATTTCCTAGCTTTTGGGTTAGGAGAAGGGTTATGGTTTAAGTTTAGGATTAAGGGTTAGATGTTAGGGTTTAGGGCTAGGTGTTAGGGGTTAAGATTAGGGTTTAGTGTTAGGAGTTAGATTTAGGGTTAGGGTATTGGCAGATAATAGGCTAAACAATAACAAAAAAATCAATAACATTTCGCCCCTGCCACCTAGTTGCTTATGGCTGCCACTACTGGAGGCCAGCCAACAACTTTTACATTTTGCTTCCATCCCAGCATACTTTTTACTTTAAATAATCATCTCTCCATTACAACAATAATCTGGTTTTCACACAAAAAAAAATCTAAAGTTCAAAGTGAGCTAGAGCTTCTCTATGCTGGCTGGATCAGTTAAAATTGTACAATGTTTCTTCAATTGCTGTTTATTATAGAATTCCTATTTTTTCCTATAATAGAGATTTATAAAAATATCCAGGTCAATAGTTTCCATTAAAAAAATTAATGTTGAGAGAAATATGGGACTGTATGGGTTTGTATTAGGAAATAAACTCTAAATATTTAATCCTATAATTAAATTGCGCAATGCTAAGATTATGACACGAGAAGCTCATATATTAAAAATACACCCTTAAGAAATGGGTGTTAATGTATTCTAATATTCTAGTATTATTGTAGATAATGATCACTGGGCTGGGCATGTTTGCTGCATTTATAAATTTATAGGAACCAATTTTATCACAGCATATTGCTGTAAAAGAACAGAGTTACTTTAATATTTGAATTATCAAATCATTTAATTTCACTAGATTTTGTGGTTTATACAAAATATGTGTGTCTTTATATACTAATATTTAAATTTATTAAATTAACATAGTCATTATATTAGTCTTTAGCCCTAGAAAATTACTTTTATTTTGTTATGATGACACAATGAGTTATATATTACACTGTCCACTCCTCATTCCCAATGACATATGATTTGTAAGAATATGTGAAAAAAATTGTCCTCTACTAAAGTTTTATGGCAAGCCTCATATTACTGGATGGGCGGCTGGATCAGTTAGGAGTGATTACGAGTGATTTTTTTCCCCAAACCTACACATTCTCTTTAATCACAATTCATAATAATTTATAAATGAAGAAAATACTATAATTGTAAGATATTCAAAAATAAAAGCATTATGCTAAAATAAAACCATAAACCAAAATACATTTTTTATAGATCACCTATGTTATTTAATTATATATCTATTTGAGTTATGTGTGAACTACAATAGTGCATAATAGCAAAATATAAGAAATTAATGTATAATTTCTACAAATTACTATATCTATTGTTTTTGGGCAGATATAGAAAATATAGTTAAACTGAAACAACGCTGCAGTCAACTTCACGAGGTACGTAACACACACTATGCGGCACGTACCACACTGATATTAACCACCATTTTACAGAAAAATGACAACTACTACGCATAAAATGTCGGCTGGAACGCAAATTGTACGCTGGAACGCAAATAGCGCATACGTATTGCGTTCTAATGGTCTGAGGCACCTCAAAGTTTCTAAATACTGCTTACTTTCCAGAAAAATCTACATTTCTCCTCAGGTGATGAACGGAGAGGCTGGATAGTTAACTGCTGCTGTTACTTGAGAAGATAATTATTTCCTAATTTCCTACTTTACACTCTGCAAATTACAACTGAGAGGTAAGCTATAATATATAAAATTTTCTTACAAAGACAGCAAAAAAAAAAAAAAGACAAACTTTAACTATGAAAATGGGATTCATGTATAATGACATGTGACATGCACATTTATGTGTATAGGCCCTACAACAAACTAATGTTAACTCAAACTAATGAAACAAGTATATTCAAATGACATTAATTTACTGCAACTCATAGCAAAAAAAATAGGACACTAATACATATGGAACCTGAAGCTGAATCTTTCCCTTTTTTTCACTATTCAAACAGACTCTCCATCAACAGCGTCACTCAAGAATTTGCACCGTGGCCTGTCAAAGAGAATCACTTTTAAAGAACAGAATGAAAGAAGAAAAGGTAAGATAGAAAAATACATTACATGCAGGAAAAGACCATGCTTTGCAAAATCACAAATAATAAATATACAATTAACCATTTAACTTTCTTTTTCAAACAGACACTACAAGAAGACTGGCGGATTAAGATTGGCAGGAGGGGACCCTCTGTCATTCGGACAAGAACAAGACTTCAATCAAGGTATAGTATAACAAGTACAAAAAAAAAAGAAATATATATGTTTAATGGCCGCCAATATGAAAATTAAAAGTAAAAAAAAAAAAAAGCAATACAAATTCAATAAAGACCAAAACAACACAGTTCAACAAACTTCACAAAGACCTATACAATTTACAAAGAAAGACAGTTTCAGAGAAAAAAAGAGGTGGCCACAAAACAGGATAGCATTTGAAACATTAGCAACATACATAAAACAAAAGTATTCCTCCTCTTTACTGTAGAATAACCTCCAACCATCACCCACAAGCCAAATGCAGCAACCAAAAAGTGGTGAAAACAAGACAGGATAGAACAAAAAAGCACAACATGATATAGAAAAGGCAATTAACATTCCTTTTTACTGTCCAACAATGTGTAATCCTCACAAAGAAGACTAATTAAGCAAATAAAGCATGCAAAATGTGGTGGACACAAAACAGGATTGTACAAAAAATCACACAAACAAATTAATTCTTCTTTACTGTTTAACAACCTATAAGCCTTACAAAGAAGCCTAAATAAGCATACCAAAAGTGGTGGACACAAAACAGGATAATACTAAAAACATTGCGATCATATCCAAAATGGCAAAAACACTAATAATTACAGTAAAAAAAAAGGATAACTGTAATATACAAATAAAATTAAAGTATTTTAAAGTGTTGCACAAAAAACATCATAGCAGAAAAATTCACCATAACAGAGTAGACCAAAAAAATTAAATATGATATTCATTACAAATACATTCAAATCAAATAACATTTTGCTTTTTCTTTTACAACAGACACTGCGTGAAGAGCATCGTACGAAGAATTACAACAGCGGACCAAGAAATATTCTGCTTCAAATCACACTTCAAACAAGGTACAGTATAACAAGTAAAAAAAGAGAAAACTAAATAAACATGATTGCTCTGCATCCATGTCAGCAGAAAAAAAAGAAATCAACAACAATAAGAACCACTAATTATCACCTTTACCAAAATATTACTGACACATTTGTCATTTACCTGCTATTTGTCTTTTACGTATAACAGCGTTTAACAGTAAACCCAAACTTCAATCTAGGCCAAAAAAAATAAGCAACATAAAACATCATAGTCCAAAAAATAGTGAAAACACAGACTAAATAACATTTTTAATTCTCAATTCCCAGCCCTAATGTACAATATTAAGCATAAAACCTAACCACACAAATAAAATAGAAAACTAGAACAAATACTACTAACACCGAAAAAACAACAATACAAACCTTTTCACAGCCCCAACATATAAGCCTTTAAGTAAAATATAAAAATACTATTACAACAATCCCCTGCAGGACAAATTACAAAGACCAACTTTTGCCCTCTACTATGCCTATAAGCCAAAAGTACAACAAAAAAAGCAATTAACAAACAAAAACAAAAAATACATTTCAATTAACACTATACACCTACTACATCTAGAAGAAGCTATAATGTAATTACCATGAGTGTGCTATGCATGTAAAGCAAAAATTACAACCTACGACAGAAAGTAAGAGCAAAAAAATAAAACACACTTTTTTAACAATAGAAAGAAAGTTCAGGTACAATGAACTACAATCACATAGAAACAAACTGTTGCAAATCAAATATTTAAAAAAACAAACTTAACATCTCAAACTAAACTACATTATTATACTGATACACTATTTTATTTTACAGATTAACATGGCTGATAACGACAGCTAACAAAAAAAGATAAGACGTCAAGCTAGAGAACGACAGCAAAGATGGGCCAACCAGCAGACACTGGAGCGGAAGGAAATTCAACGAGAAAAAGAACGCTAAAGAATTGCAAGCAAAAGACTATCACCTGCAAAAATTAAAGATACACCAAAAAAAGCTACTAAAAAAACAAAGCATTTAGAACCTGTTCCTAAAACATCACATGACATTTTACCTGAAAAAATAAATGATATACTAAAAACAGCCACCAAAAAAACAAAGCATTTACAACCTGTTCCTGAAACATCACATGACATTTCAACTGATGTATTTGAAACTGAAACTAATATATGCTTTGCAAATTGTCCTTTACTTAAGTCTTTAGCAGTGGAGGTTCATAATTGTGAAGACATGAATACTCAATGTCAGTTTTGTGAGGCTTATCATTTTAAACAGGAGAGACCCAGAGATGGCCAATTTATTAGTTGCTGTCAAAAAGGCAAGGTCAAACTTCCAGAAAGAAAACAATTTACAATCTATTTACAAAACATTATGACTGAACCTACTTTTCCAAACTACAAAATGTTTAAGACAAACATAGGATCCTACAATAGTGCCCTATCCTTTGCATCTATGGGGGCAACATTAGCTGCGAATGTACCTGGTACCAGGACATGGTCCTTACTGTTTTAAAGTCCAAGGCCAAATTTACCATCGGATTTCCTACTTACATCCAGAGGAAGGAGCGCAAAGAAAATGTGCTCAACTATTTGTCCTAGATAAAATGGAAGCTGTTGACAAATGAATGTAGCTGCAAGAAACTAAAAAATGCTCCCCCAGTGTTTTTTATAGAGCTAGATAACATTATGGCCAATAACCCCTACACTAAAGCTTATAAAAAATTGGCAGAAGTAGAAAAGGAACAACAACTTCATGTAGAAAGACATCAATTACCAATCCCAAAGGTCAATATGGTGCTTAAAAGAGATAGACATACTGATAAACGCCGTTATAACTTGCCAACATCAAATGTGGTTGCAATGGTGTTTCAAAATGATGAAGGAGAACCACCATTTCAAAGAGACATTAGAATATATCCCAGAAATGAGGAGCAACCATTCATTAATATCAGTATCTTAAGTCCAAATTTACATCCAATGACATATCCCATTTTTTTCCCACACGGAGAAGCAGGTTGGCAACCAAAATTAACCCTTCCCAGTTACCCAAATGCTAAAGCCAGAATACGAAATAATGTTTCTATGCTTGAATTTAAAGTAGCTCAAATTGCCATTCAAAATACATTTAATCCAAATTTATGTGGTGGAAAACTAACACAACAATGGATTATTGATTCCTATTTGCAAGTTGAGGCCAATAATTTAAACTTCATAAAATATCAACAATATAAACTATGCATAGAACAATATTTTGGACTAATGGACTATGTTGCTGAGGTGGCTAAAAGCAGAGACATGACAGCTGGCAAAGCCCTCATTTTACCATATTCTTTTCAAGGATCTCCTTGAAATATGAGAGAATGATGCTATGGCTATTGTCGCAAATTTGGAAAACCTGATTTATTTATTACATTTACATGTAATACCCAATGGCCAGAAATTACACAAAATTTACTTCTTGCCCAAAGTCCTTCCAATAGACCAGATTTAGTAGCCAGAGTTTTTAAAATTAAATTAAATTAATTAATACGTGACATCACTATAAGTCACTTATTTGGAAGAAAAATTCACAAGCAATACAATTCTTATATATTGAAATTCCATATCACTATGTTTTTGTGAATGGATTATTCAGAGGAAATAAAAAAATACCAAGAATTTACACAGTCAGTCCAAGAGTTCTTGAACGTTTCTGCTTACGACTATTACTTTTAAATGTTCCTGGAGCACAAAGTTTTGAACACTTAAGAACTGTTAATGATATAGTATATGAATCCTTCCATTTAGCTGCAAGACATAGAAACTTACTAGCGGATGATACAGAATGGGAAAGATGTCTAGAAGTAGCAGCACTATGTCAAATGCCACGGCAGATGAGGGAACAATTTGCATTTATTTGTATCCTGGCAAATGCTCCAAATGTATTAGCTTTGTGGGACACATTTAAAAGTAATATGGCTGAAGACTTTATGCAACTATACAATGAACCTATTGCACACTTAAAAGCATTAATGGAAATCCAAGAAGTATTTTTAACTCATGGATTAAGTTGTGCAAGTTTTAATTTGCCTGATCCAGGTCTTATAGATGACATAAACTTTGAAGACTTTGACATTCAACTCCAAGTACAAAGAACAGAAGAAAGACTTGCAACTTTAAATATGTTACAATTGCAAGCATTTAATGCCATTAAAAATGCAATAGATGATGACCTGGTGAGAGCGTTATTTCTATCTTGATGGACCTGGCGGATCAGGAAAAACATATCTATATAATTTATTAATGAGTTTTGTACGAGCACAAGGTCAAATAGCACTGCCGTTTGCCACTACTTGAATTGCTGCACTTTTGTTAGAAGATGGAAGAACTGTACATAGTGGGTTTAAACTGCCAGTGCCTATTTTAGAAACCTCTGTGTCAGATATTCGCATGACATCATTACAAGCAGAAAAACTGAAAAAAAGTAAGTTAATTATAATACAGTCAGGTCCATAAATATTGGGACATCGACACAATTCTAAACTTTTTGGCTCTATACACCACCACAGTGGATTTGAAATGAAACTAACAAGATGTGCTTTAACTGCAGACTTTCAGCTTTAATTTGAGGGTATTTACATCCAAATCAGGTGAACGGTGTAGGAATTACAACAGTTTGTATATGTGCCTCCCACTTTTTAAGGGACCAAAAGTAATGGGACAGATGATGTCATAAAACAAACTTTCACTTTTTAATACTTGGTTGCAAATCCTTTGCAGTCAATTACAGCATGAAGTCTGAAACGCATAGACATCACCAGACGCTGGGTTTCATCCCTGGTGATGCTCTGCCAGACTTCTATTGCAACTGTCTTCAGTTTCTGCTTGTTCTTGGGCCATTTTCCCTTCAGTTTTGTCTTCAGCAAGTGAAATGCATGCTCAATCGGATTCAGATCAGGTAATTGACTTGGCCTTTGCATAACATTCCACTTCTTTCCCTTAAAAAACTCTTTGGTTGCTTTTGCAGTATACTTCGTGTCATTGTCCATCTGCACTGTAAAGCGCCGTCCAATGAGTTCTGAAGCATTTGGCTGAATATGAGCAGATAATATTGCCCAAAACACTTCAGAATTCATCCTGCTGCTTTTGTCAGCAGTCACATCATCAATAAATACAAGAGAGCCAGTTCCATTGGCAGCCATACATGCCCACGCCATGACACTACCATTACCATGCTTCACTGATGAGGTGGTATGCTTTGGATCATGAGCAGTTCCTTTCCGTCTCCATACTCTTCTCTTCCCATCACTCTGGTACAAGTTGATCTTAGTCTCATCTGTCCATAGGATGTTGTTCCAGAACTGTGAAGGCTTTTTTAGGTGTTGTTTGGAAAACTCTAATCTGGCCTTCCTGTTTTTGAGGCTCACCAATGGTTTACATCTTTTGGTGAACCCTCTGTATTTACTCTGGTGAAGTCTTCTCTTGATTGTTGACTTTGACACACATACACCTACCTCCTGGAGAGTGTTCTTGATCTGACCAACTGTTGTGAAGGGTGTTTTCTTCACCAGAGAAATAATTATTCGGTCATCCACCACAGTTGTTTTCGGTGGTTTTCCGGGTCTTTTGGTGTTGCTGAGCTCACCGGTGCCTTCTTTTTTTTAAAGTGTGTTCCAAACAGTTGATTTGGACACACCTAATGTTTTTGCTTTCTCTCTGATGTGTTTGTTTTGTTTTTTCAGCCTAATGATGGCTTGCTTCACTGATAGTGACAGCTCTTTGGGTCTCATATTGAGAGTTAACAGCAACAAATGCAAATAGCACACTTGAAATGAACACTGGAGCTTGTATCTGCTCTTTGTAAATGGAATAATGAGGGAATAACACACACCTGGCCATGGAACAGCTGAGCATGGAAATCGAACTGACATTATCAAAACATGTATGAAGTCAAGCACACTATGGAAACATTTTACCCATCTTCAACTGCAACAAAATATGAGATCAGAAGGCCAAAATGATTTCAATGATTGGCTTATTAAAATTGGAGAAGACAGAACAGTTGTCAAACACATAGATAACCGTGGTTACACATCGCGGAACAACTTTAAATTCTCGCATTCTCTTTTTAGAGAACTACTTTTCCACAGACAAAACTCTATGAGCCATTTAAAACAATTACTACACCAACAAACAAAGGTCAACCATTGAAAACTACAAATCAATAAAGAATTCAGTCATAATTCCTGGAAATACTGTTTATGCATGATAAGCCTCACAAAACACTTGCTTTGCATTATTTTGACAAATTCTGTTCCAATGTTAATTAACTATGTTACTGTTTCTAATGTTACCAGTTTAAAAAAAATATTTTCAAGTTCCTTACTTAGACGCATAAGAAAGTTCAAGTTTCCAAAAATATACTTTCAAGTTCCTTACTTAGACATATTACAAAGTTCATGTGAACAGCACAACCACGTTTTCAGGCGCAATGTAAATGTTGTCTTTTATGTTAAACATTAATCCAGGGAGTAATCCTATCGCCAGTTAATGGGATCAGGAAGGAATTCATTTTTTTCCCACTTTGAGACAATTGGCTACTTTTCAAAGAGGTTTTTTACTGTTTGCCTTCCTCTGGCTTCAATGTATATTTAATCAAACAATTGTTCAGATAGAACTTGCATGTTAAAAAAAATTACCTCAAGTTTACAATACTGATTAATTTAAAGTTCAACTGTTCTTACATTCAAATGTTAATACTTTTACTACAAAACTCTTTATCAGTTACTCAAGAAGAAAAGAAAATCTTAAAAAAATAAACATGGTTAATATAAGAATTGTACTTATTTCGACATAACTCAAACCTTACAAGTGTCAAATACGTATATTACTAACTAAACAAATTTACAAACATACACATCTCATTGCCGTCATTATTTGACGGGCAAGTCGCTAGTATATAATAAATTGAATGTATTATACACTTTTTAAGGTCATAATGTTTAAACACTTCTATAAAAGCCTTATTTTATAAAAATATAGCACAGGTGTTACAATCTGCTTCTTCAAGGGGGCTTGATATGAACCTAGTTCAAACCTACCCCAGAAGAATCATGTAGTTCCTGTTCTCTGTGGCACAAAAGATGGCTTCTGAAGAGGTACGGGCAGAGAATACTGCATACAGGCTACTAGTGGCCCATGGAAAGACCACTCCCCAAGTCAGGATACAACACACAGAAATAGCCTCACACTGTGGATATGTGAACACTATCTCTTTATTGAATGATCAAAACAACAAATTTGTACTCTCCAATACCACACCCTTGTGTACATTTGTGTATGTGTGATGTCAGCCCATTTGGCTTGCAACCTTGGGCTATCAAAGCTCTTGAGATCAAATTCACCAGATATCTATAGCTGGCTAGTGACAAAACTTTATGTTAAACTCAAGTGTTTGCTTAGGACTATTTGAAGTACATACATCTGTCTTGACCCAAGGTCTTCATGTGTGAGTGTGCAATGATCTGCAGCTAACTTCTATGCAGAACATTTTACCAATTCCACATATGTTCTATATAACATTTTCCCTCTTATAATATATTATAACTAGGATACATAATAACCATGAACATATAACCACACAATAACACATAATCCCAATGCAACAATGTCATGATCCCTTGGTCATATTTATAAATTGCTGGCAATATGAGTTCTTAAACAATTAAATCATTACACCAGGTAACTAAATAATTCTGACCATTACCTTTTTTTGTTTGCCTTTCTTTGGATTCATTCGGAATTCACATAATATAAGAATCTGAGAAGATCAAAAACTTTGCACTTGATGAACTAAAGCATTTTTTTACTTTAATAACTATGTAAAAATAATAATTTCTGTTACGTTATTGCTGGAAAATAGGACTGATTCAAATTATTAAGTAAAGATGGAATGCTTACATTTTTGAAAAATGCTCAAATTTCATATGTCATCGATATGTCATTGTTTATGTGAATCTCTTATTTATAGAGTAAGTTTGTGGTTTAGTGCTATGGTATAAAGACAATAATCAGTACAATAACTAAATTGTACACTGCTGGGTATGTACAGACCTTCAAGAGAATTTGACATCTGTCCCTTCATATTTTGATAAAGTTGCCTCCTTAAAGGGCCATTTACTGATGTGTGAGTAATAACTGATAGCCAAGCACACAGAGGAGACAGTGATTGATCTCCGGACTCAGGAATGCACTGACCAGTTAACTCATTTAATTCCTGTTTAGGTAATTCCAGCATTCCATGCCTGTACAGATAGATGTATTATTTTTTTCCTTTTGTTCATGGCATAGAGCTGTAGCTGCAGCATCTACATTGATCAAATTCTAGAGAGGCAAGAGAGCAGAAACCTGAATTTTCTTCAGTATGTTCCAAAATTAACCCATTGCAAAGTCTGTTCCCTTCATTCTGGAAATATAAGCAATCTTACCATTAACTTAAATTGGGGACACACCATTGCAACCAGATGGACTGCAGTAATGCACAAGCAAGAGGGCATCCTGTTATTCATGTACACATTTTATTTTATTTCTCAGTGAAAAATGTACATATCTCAAAGAGTAAAAAAGTATTTCAACATGCTTTTAAGAGATTTACTGTGATGTGGTACAAATTGTGCTGAATTAAGTGACCCTTTAAATGTGTCTAATAGTAGCAATTATAGTAATCGCTAGGTGGTGATTGTTAATTACATTTGCAAGTTTTATATTATACTGGTTTTATCATACTATATTGCTGAAAATACTTAACATTTTCATCTTTTGAGGTAATCTTCCCAAACATTTCTGATTTTGTTGATTATGTATAAAGTTCCTAGCTTAAATGTGGTATTTTACTGAACTTCTTGTTATCTTCTTCATGCAGCTAATATATTATGCACATTATATCAAGAGTGCTATAATAGTTAATAGTTTGAATAATATTAATCCTTGCATTTGGTTTTACAAGACTTGGGTGTTCCTGATGGCTTTAGCATATGCTGTATGTTCATAACCGGAAGACGTGCTGCGGGGGTCAGCATCATCAGCAGGACTTATCAGAGCATAAAAACAAGTAAGGAGAGAGGGGGATATGTATTGGAGATGGGGTAAATGAGGAGGAGGTTATGGGGGAAGGGAGAGGATAAGGGGTTAAGGAGGATGAGGATGAGGGGGGAGGAGGAGGATGAGGGGGGTAGGAGGGAGGAGGATAAGGGGAAAAGGAGGAGGGGAACGCAGGAAGAGGAGAGCAGTGACAAGGGGGCAGGACAGAGCTACGGCAGCCCAGAGAGAGGAGAAGCGGCAACAGGGATAGCTGCATGGTGTGAGGGTGCACAGGCCAGGATTGGTGCAGGTATGTACCCAGTGGCACATTTTCTCTCATCTGGATGGATTAGATACGTTTTTTTTAACACAAAAACATAGGAGTTATCTTATACATGGGGCCATCTTATACAAAGAAAAATATGGTAACTACAATCACCTGTCATGAAGATATCATTTGAACCCCTTTTTGTGGGTGGATCAGAAAAGCTGTCTGTTAAATTTGCAAACTTCAATTCTATTTCACTGTTTGTTGCTGTTTAGTTATTCAGTCATGTCTGACTCTCAGTGACCTTATGGACCGCAGCACTGCAGGTACATCTGTAAGTCACCTCATCTATCCATCTCTGCCATCCCCTTCTTCATGTTACTTCAATCTTTTCCAGCATCAGAATCTTATCTAGGAAATCCTGCCGTCTTATGATGTAACCAAAATATTTGAACTTCATGATCATGTCTTCCATTGAACAGGTTGATTTCCTGAAGTACTGATTTATTGCAGTCCAAGGATTCTTAGCAGTTTTCTCCAACACCACAATTCAAAGGCATCAATTCTCCAGTGCTCAGCCTTCTTTATGGTCAAGCTCTCACATCCATATGTTACTCCATTAAATACCATAGTTATAACTATACAGACCTTTGTTGATAGTGTAATATCTTTACCTTTTACTAGCTTGTCCAAGCTTGCCATAGCTTTCCTCCCCATAAGCAAACTTCTTTTAATTTCATGACTACAGTCACCATCCGCAAAGATCTTAAGATCTCTCTTTTTTTACCCTCATCAGTAGGTCCTTTAGTTCCTCGTTATTTTCAGCCTTCAGTGTAGTATAATCCGCGTATCTGGGGTTGTTGATATTTTTTCCAGCAGCATTGATTACGGCTTTGGAATCATCCAGCCCGGCCTTACTTATGATGTACTCTGCGTATAGGTTGAATAAATAAGGGGACAATATACAACTCTGTCGCACACCTTTTCTGATCTTGAACCATTCTGTTGTCCCATGTTCAGTTCTGACTGTGGCTTCTTGATCCACATACAGATTCTTCATGAGGAGGAGGAGTTGATCTGGCACTCCCATCTTTTTAAAAAAAATGCCAAATGTTTTTGTGATCCACACAGTCAAAGGCTTTAAAATAGTCTATGAAGCAGAGGTAAATGCTTTTTCTGGAACTCTCTTGCTTTCTCTATTATCGTTTGGACATTGGGAATTTGATCTAGTGTTCCTTTTCCTCTACAGAACCTGGCTTGCACATCTGGTAGTTCCAGGTCCATGTATTGTTGGACCTGAGTTTGTAGCGTATTAAGCATTACCTTGCTGGCATGTGTAATGAGTGCAATTGTTCAATAATTGGAGCACTCTATGGCACAGACTTTTTGTGGGATTGAGATTTTTCTCAGTTAAGAGAGAGAGATCCAATTTCATATATTTAGGATGGAAACTATCAAACAGTGTAGCACTTCAGAGATCCAGTCAATTTAGGGAAAATGTCACATGTTTGAGAAGAATTTAAGAAAAAAAACAGCAATAAGCCATGGACAGAAACATATTTTTAATTTAATTTGACTCAGATACAAAGTATGGAAAGCATGTTTTAACTAGGGTTAATTAATTAATGTTATCCTCCTGAATATATTTATGACCTAAAAATTACACTTCTAAGAACATTCCACAAATTCCCAACTTCTGGAGTGCCCCCCTGTCCTGCTCTTCTCGCTTAACCTAGTAAAAACATTTACATAAAATTAAGAAAATCTGCCTAAAGAGTCCCTTTAAGTGTGGCATCCTGTTTCTGAGCATGTGCGGAGGGAACATGTCAAATACTAAGAGCCTTATTCAATTGCGATTTTACAGTTTTTAGTCAGTAAACTTGTATCCAAAATCAAGGTCTTCACTAACTAAAAACTTCTATAAAAAAATATGCTATGTGCTTATATAGAGCCCTATTCAATTGGCCAAATTGCAATTGAATGAGGCCCCAAGAGTTTTTGTAAATGATCGGGTGAGACAACAAAAATCCCCTTTCTCTTCCATTCGCTGTCCTCCACTCCTGAATATAAAGAAATATTAGCACACCTTCATTTTTCAAACCACCAGGAAGTGCTGAAGATAGCCAAAATGGAACATTTAGAGTCTTTTATACTAAAAGTTGATTTAAAATTGCAAGTTTTACATATTTCACAAATGTGAAGTTTTTTTTTTTTTAACTACAGCAGTCCTTTAACTGTATGATAAAAAGCCAAATCATAAATCATCCAAAGTGAGATTATTAACTCAATGTTTTAAGCTTACTTGAATCCACTTTGTGCAATTATAGGACCAATGTAGTTCAAGAAAAACACAATGCTTGTCTAATATGTCAAATATGTATAATACTTATACCAGAGATAACTGGATAAGACTGAACTTGACACTCCTTCCCTCTCACTGCCCCAGAAGCAGGACATTTTTTTATGGAAGTTTGTTAAATCAATAGATGCAAGAACTGCTGTCAAGAAATGTAAACACATCCTTCTAATACACACTTCCTCCAAAGCATCATGGATACCTATGAGATCAAATACAGTCATAAAGCTTTATCTTTCTTTCTAGTTAAAAACTAGCTTTGGGACTTGTTACCTGCTTAATTATTTTATTAATTAGTTATTAGTTAGGTAATTTGCAAATAAATATATTTTGTTAATGACAGAATGGCATACTTTTTATACAGTGTACTAAAAATACATTCAGATAATTTGATTTATGAACATTGCTATATTTCTGTAAATATATCTTCTTAAAAAATGGCTGTAAACTGATTTTCTGACTTTGTACAGATTTTTAACTTTTGTATGCAATTTTCCTTATGGCATACACTGATTTAGTACATCTCTGCAAATGTCTAAGGTGCTTCTATTATGTATTTGTATTCTTGTGTAATACATATTTTCCCCTTGCTTTTTGAATTATTTGAACCATTTGGCAATACTTGGAATAGTTCTATATGAGGGAGCTTCTTTCAGTGCTTTGCACATTTTGCAGTAATGGGTGACCCAGGAAATACTTGGTGTTGGATGAAATATGGATCTCCACTTAAAATATTCTTGGTATTTTGCATTATCCTTGTCCAGCTTCAGGAGATAATCAGCCAATTCTTTGGGTGTTTTGAAATCATTCACATGGATAAATGAGTCTGGAGGTATAAAACGCTCATAGTTTTCACGTGGAGGGCCCAATACAACTGGTACAGTCCCTGATGTGAGGGAATTTTTCCAAAGTTTCTCAGTGATGTAGTCTTGATGCAAAGAGTTTTCAAAGGCCAAGTAGAACTTATATGTTGAGATAACACTAGTATGGTTTGCCCTGGGAAGTTGCATCCGGTTCCTGCCATACACATCGATTGGAATGTATTTTCTCAGCTCTTCATAATATTTGACCCTGAGGTTATGTGGACTCCAGTTGCTGACTACCCAAGCCACAAACTTGGTCTTCTCAGGAATTGTGAAGTTGTGTACATCAGTATTCTTGTCCAACCAGCCATAATGACAGAATATATCAGAGTCAGCTCGATAAGATTTAGTGAGGTTAATAATATTATTCATAATGCCTAGGTTTGGGCTGTGTGTTGGGGATTCCAGGTTAAACCAAATCCAATACTGGTTTGAAGGCCTTGGCATCTGAGGTAGCTGATTTTTACTGTGGTAAACATCTCTGTGGTGAAAAACAAATGCATTGGCACCTGAGAATCAGTTTTGTATTTCTTACATCATACCAGAAGTATTGTTAGATAACTGGATAAGACTGAACTTGACACTCCTTCCCCCTCACTGCCCCAGAAGCAGGATTTTTTTTATGGAAGTTTATTAAATCAATAGATGCAAGAACTGCTGTCATGAAATGTAAACACACTCTTCACATACACACTTCCTTCAAAGTATCATGGATACCTATGAGATCCAGTACAGTCTTAAAGCTTTATCTTTCTTTCTAGTTAAAAACTAGCTTTGGGACTTGTTACCTGCTTAATTATTTTATTAATTAGTTATTAGTTAGGTAATTTGCAAATAAATATATTTTGTTAATGACAGAATGGCATACTTTTTATACAGTGTACTAAAAATACATTCAGATAATTTGATTTATGAACATTGCTATATTTCTGTAAATATATCTTCTTAAAAAATGGCTGTAAACTGATTTTCTGACTTTGTACAGATTTTTAACTTTTGTATGCAATTTTCCTTATGGCATACACTGATTTAGTACATCTCTGCAAATGTCTAAGGTGCTTCTATTATGTATTTGTATTCTTGTGTAATACATATTTTCCCCTTGCTTTTTGAATTATTTGAACCATTTGGCAATACTTGGAATAGTTCTATATGAGGGAGCTTCTTTCAGTGCTTTGCACATTTTGCAGTAATGGGTGACCCAGGAAATACTTGGTGTTGGATGAAATATGGATCTCCACTTAAAATATTCTTGGTATTTTGCATTATCCTTGTCCAGCTTCAGGAGATAATCAGCCAATTCTTTGGGTGTTTTGAAATCATTCACATGGATAAATGAGTCTGGAGGTATAAAACGCTCATAGTTTTCACGTGGAGGGCCCAATACAACTGGTACAGTCCCTGATGTGAGGGAATTTTTCCAAAGTTTCTCAGTGATGTAGTCTTGATGCAAAGAGTTTTCAAAGGCCAAGTAGAACTTATATGTTGAGATAACACTAGTATGGTTTGCCCTGGGAAGTTGCATCCGGTTCCTGCCATACACATCGATTGGAATGTATTTTCTCAGCTCTTCATAATATTTGACCCTGAGGTTATTTGGGTTCCAGTTGCTGACTACCCAAGCCACAAACTTGGTCTTCTCAGGAATTGTGAAGTTGTGTACATCAGTATTCTTGTCCAACCAGCCATATGGACAGAATATATCAGAGTCTGCTCGATAAGATGCAGTGAGGTTAATAATATTATTCATAATGCCTAGGTTTGGGCTGTGTGTTGGGGATTCCAGGTTAAACCAAATCCAATACTGGTTTGAAGGCCTAGGCATCTGAGGTAGCTGATTTTTACTGTGGTAAACATCTCTGTGGTGAAAAACAACTGCATTGGCACCTGAGTATAAACTTCGGTTAGCTGTGAAGAAACAACCATTACCATCAAAACATTGAGGACATTGGTTGAGTTGAAAGTGGTCTCCAAAAGGCCATGTCCAAAGAAGAATGATTAGCAGAGACTCATTTAATTGTGAAGGAATCGTTAAAGACTGATCAATATTCTTAACAAAGTTACTCTTCTGTGACTGATTAGTATTCTGGACAGAGTCACTTTTCTGGATATAATAATGGTCAATCTCCCTGACAAGGTTTCTTGATCCGCGAAAAGAAGCAAATAGGACAAATGAAAACACTGTTTGCAGTATGAAGAAAAAAATGCCCTTTTTCAAGCAATTTGTCTGCACTAATGATTCCATTCAGAAAACAAAATATAAGCTTGTCTAGACAATTAAAATTTTTGGGAGATTAGGGAAGTTGAGTTTCCAAAGTATGTTCCTTTGACACATAAATTGAGGATTGTTCAGTTGCCAAGAGCTAATTCCTGTTAGATAAAAAGGATAAAATCATTAAAATGGAAAATTTTAATTTTGACATAATTAAAAAGTCAAAACAGCATTCATTTTTATACTGATTTGTGTAATGACTACTACATTAAACTATTAACTAAAGGAAATTTATAATGAAAACTAGAATGTTTTTCAACTTAGAAGAGCACTATAGCTTCATATATATATATATATATATATATATATATATATATATATATATATATATCATACTAGCGAATTGCCCGTCAAAAAATGACGGCAATAGAATTGTAAGTCAAGGAATGATGTTTGGCACACAAATTAAGTGTTTTGGTTGTGTAAGTACTTTTTGCGCTGATTGCGAGCCTCGTGGTGAGTGGCTTTGGCGCTTATCGTGTGGCTGGCAATGAGCGCCTTCGCCATTTATTGCGATCGTGTATTGTATTGTTTTTTTAAAGTGTTGTATATATGTATGTTTTAATGATAATTAATTACTAAATAAATGAAATGATAAATTAATATACCTTACCTATTTGTAATTAATATATGCAGCAAGCAATGTGCTCAAGAGCTAGCAATCTGTTTTGATGTTCCTGCAGCATCAAATGTAGATTTGCACTGTTGTTGAGTTGAGGTGTAAGTGGGAGCAATATATGCAGTGTGTAGTATAAATAGGCTGTATGCGTGAGGAGAAATCGACGATTTTACACGGATAATGGAAGTGCTAGAATTAATATTGGATATTGTTGTTCAATTTGGGACCGTGCAATGAATATACTGTATAATTAAGTTAAGACAGCCCCTTTTTGTTTTTAACTGGATATTTGTCATAATTTTAATTATGATGCATAATGGTAAAGCGAAGGAAAGAAAATCCCTTTATAGTGGTACACTCCTAAAAACCTGATATAGTCAATAGTAGCCAATACAACTTAGCTTTAATAGATATTATAAAACCAATGAAAGTAATAAAAAACTACACACACGACGCTACAGCTGCCTAATAATGAATATATTGATACCTTTATTGGCTAAACTGCATTAATCATAACTATAACCAGATGATTGGATACAATGATGAAGAGAAAAAAGGGAAAAAGTGCTAAGTGCTGGGACTAATACTAAAGTGAATGAGGACACAAAAGGGTCCTATTGAGCAAATAAACTATAAAGTGATGAGTGTAAAGTGACTGAGTGCTTAATATTGCACTATTTCTATTAATGATGTATATGAAATTAGGGTCCATACACATGATTGTTGTTTATATATATAAAAAGCCAAAAATGTAGGAAGTCACAAGGATAGTACTATTGCTGATATAAAGTCTGCTGCTCCATAATTGTATTCCTCTGATAAATATTTCATAGATGGGTATTGACAATGTTGGATGCAGATAATCACGTTAAAGCTATCCTAATGGAACTTAGCGTTTCCGTGTGCTGCCTAGACACTCTGTAATGACGTCATCGGCCAGCACGTTTCCTGGATTTCTTAAGGGGTTACCGCCTGCCCCTCCAAGGGCTCTCTTATAGCAATGCGGTTGTCATGGTAACAGAAAATAAGTAAAATCTGATTCATGAAGGATTAAAAAGACAGGCATATATTGTACAGATCAATGGTGGGACAATATAATGAAGGTGACAGATAGAAAATAGTGGCATTAGTGATGTCGCGAACACGAATTCCATCAAATGTTCGCGAACGGACGAACATCGGCGAACCGCCATAGACTTCAATGGGCAGGTGAATTTCAAAACCCACAGGGACTCTTTCTGGCCACAATAGTGATGGGAAAGTTGTTGCAAGGGGACTAACACCTGGACTGTGGCATGCCGGAGGGGGATCCATGGCAAAACTCCCACGGAAAATTACATAGTTGATGCAGAGTCTGGTTTTAAGCCATAAAGGGCATAAATCACCTAACATTCCTAAATTGCTTGGAATAACATGCTTTAAAACATCAGGTATGATGTTGTATCGATCAGGTAGTGTAAGGGTTACACCCGCTTCACAGTAACAGACCAATATCCCCGTTTAATGCACCGCAAACAACCGCAAACAGTCCCTTTGCACAACCGCAAACTCCCCATTTGCACAAGGTTGGATACCAAGCTAGCCATGTCCCGTTCCTTGTCCTCACTGATGTCATTGAAGGTCTCTTCCTCCACCCAGCCACCAAGGGTCCCTGAAAGGTGACAACAAGCCCCCTGGGACGCCTGCTGTGTTTGGTCTTCCACTTCCTCAAAGCCACCTTCCTCCTCTGACTCCTCTTCTTCAGACTCCTCTCTCTGCGTTGCCTCTGTCTGCGTTATTATATGGTGTGTACTGTTAAGTAGTACTATTCCTATCAGTTTAATCCCTGTTACGTCCACTATTAGGGGACGTGTATATGGCATGGATTTTTGGAACAGGGAGATGGAAAAAGATGCTTGGTCGGACCTCCTACTTCGAATTTGGGGCACTGCGCATGCAATGTAATGTGCCACCAGATAGGAGTGGTGTATTAAGTTGTACTACTCATTCCTATCAGTTTAATACCTGTTACGTCACCTATCAGGGGACGTGTATATGGCATGGATTTTTGGAACAGGGAGATGGAAAAAGATGCTTGGTCGGTCTTCCCACTTCGAATTTGGGGCACTGCGCGTGCAATCTAAGGTGCCACCAGATAGGAGTGGTGTATTAAGTTGTACTATTCATTCCTATCATTGTAATACCTGTTACGTCTCCTATCAGGGGACGTGTATATGGCATGGAATTTTGGAACAGGGAGATGGAAAAAGATGCTTGGTCGGTCCTCCCACTTCAAATTTAGGGCACTGCGCGTGCAATCTAAGGTGCCACCAGATAGGATTGACAAAAGGGGTCTAGGTATTTTAGTCATTTGGAAACATCGACGAAAGTACTATTTAGATCCTACTACACACCAGATAGGCTACACAAAATGGACCCTAAATTCTCTCCCGAGTGCTTTAGAGGCTGCACCACAGGGGGATCCTTCCGCCATATTTGGTGGGATTGCCCAATGGCCCAGGCAATGTGGACAAAAGTGGCCGATCTGGTCTCTAAGACATTGAACACGAAAATACTACCCAATATGGGACTATGTATACTGGGGCTACCGGTACAAAATTTACGAGTACACCAGAATAAATGGCTTCAATTTGTTATGCTGGCGGCAAAGAGCAGTTTGGCTGGGAACTGGCGGAAAAAATCACTTGATATCCACTCGGTTATTCACAAAATTAACTTTATTATGACTTATGAACATATGACGGCTACATTAAACGATGCAGTGGATATTTATAAAGAAATATGGGGTGACTGGAGCGGGACGGAATACTCATTCCAGATACATTGACAGTAGAGCTCTGATCATGGGGGGGAGGCTGTTAGGTGCTGGAGCGGTCCGGGACAGTGCTCTCCATGGTACCTCCTTAGAGGACGCTGCAGGCGTGGAAGGTCTATAAGGTAATAAGTATAAACTACATAATGAAGTTGTGAAAGGCACATGTTAATTTATGATAAGTTTTATTTTAGTTATGTTGATATAAATCGAACGACCAGAGCAGGTTTTCTAACGGATGTTAGACATATTTAGTGCACTGATTTGCGGATAAACTATCTAACCAGTTCTAGGTTGTTTTCATAGAATGTTTCAATAATAGAAAAGGAAAATGGAAGTGGTTGACACACAGTGACATGTATATTTTGTTAAAGGCAAATAGGAAAGTGTAATAAGATTACCATCGAGCATGGGGGACCTGCATGTCACTCCTTGTTTACAAAAGTGCTTGTCCTATGTTTGTGTCAATAAAATTTTTTGGGAGTAAAATGGACATAAGACTTGTTTAAGGACTATATTTTTATGTGTAATGTAATGTGTGTCACAATAATTCATGTTCAGGGTTACTATATGATGTTATATGCGCTGTAATAATGTTATTTTACAGATAACTAACAGTTTCACAAGAATTTAAATGTTTACATGGTCCCCAGATAAACCAAAAGATTGCCAACATGACAAAGTTTATTACCCCTGGAATGTTTGTTCTGTCAGAGATTGCAGATAAGGGAATTTAAGTTAGTTTATTGCCACTTTGGGGTTGTAAAACAGATCAGATCTAGAAACCATAGGGGGAAATCTCTTGCCCAAGATAATTTGTTAGAACTGGGGGCTGGTTTATTTCTGGGATTGCTAAATAACTTTGTCAGAGGAATAAACGGAGTCTGTCTTTAAGGTGCCACCAGATAGGAGTGGTGTATTAAGTTGTACTACTCATTCCTATCAGTTTAATACCTATTATGTCACCTATCAGGGGACGTGTATATGGCATGGATTTTTGGAACAGGGGGATGGAAAAAGATGCTTGGTCGGTCCTCCCACTTCGAATTTGGGGCACTGCGCGTGCAATCTAAGGTACCACCAGATAGGAGTGGTTTATTAAGTTGTACTACTCATTCCTATCAGTTTAATACCTGTTACGTCTTCTATCAGGGGACGTGTATATGGCATGGATTTTTGGAACAGGGAGATGGAAAAAGATGCTTGGTCGGTCCTCCCCCTTCAAATTTGGGGCACTGCGTGGGCAATCTAGGGTGCCACCAGATAGGATTGGTGTATTAAGTTGTACTATTCATTCCTATCAGTTTAATACCTGTTACGTCACCTATCTTTCCTCCCAATAGCACATACTATATGTCATCAACCGGCCTGTGTGTATTTAGAGAACCACACTTTAATGCCCTTAACCTGGGACAAGGTGGCTAGGCTATCAGAATTGCCTCAGAGCCTTAAAAACGCGCCAAACTCCTAATCAGACACTCACTATCATACTGGAAATGGGCCAAGAAACACACAGGTTTGTTCCCTGGATCCACCCAAATGACCCCAATTCTTGACCACCCTCAGGCCCCGAAACACATGAGTACAACATCACAACACTGGTGGAGGTCAAGGAAACTAGATAGACTGGGAGACTGGTTAGTAAAGGGCCAGATGCTCACCTATGAGGAACTGAGGGACAAGCATGAGCTACCGCTGTCAGAACATTACAATTACTGTAGGCTGAGGCATTTCACACACTCCCTGACCCAGAAACAGGGGACACCGGTCTTAAATTGGTTCTCCAAAATTTGTAAAGATAAACCTCTATCAAGGGGGATCATTGGGTCTCTTTAAAAATATAAAATATTTGTTACTGGTTGAAGCGACACTGGGGGAAGGACCGGAGTGGGGGAGCCCTGGAGACCCTTCAGAAGCAACCGGCGGCAAAATCATCCCAGGAAAGGAGAGGTCGCTTACTGAAGCCTGCCCTAGGGTAACCCAAGGGTGATTGCCCAGGTTAGATATTGTAAATAATAAGCTAATACTGCTGGAGGGATGATAGCTAATAGGACTTTGGTGTTTCCTACAGATATACTCTTTACTATTGTCTGTTTTACCATGTTTTAGGTATCTCTTAAATTGCAATCACAGTAAAAAATAAAAACTATTAACCTAAAAAGTAAAAATAAGAAGGACTAGCCAGCTAACTTTCACAAAATGTCCTTTTTGTAAATATGTATTTTTTCACAACTGTTATGCAAGACTGATCAAAAATGCTTTATTTTTCATTACATGATGTACGCCTTCTGACAATAAAATAATTTAAATGCAAAAATTAGGTATTGTTGCAGCGACCAGAAAAATTGATGTTAGTTTGCCAGGCAGAAAGTGCCCTAAAACATTGCGTCTTGAACCCTAGTTGGTGGCGGATAAGTCACGCAAGTCATCCGGCATTCAGGGATAAAATACAGCAGCGTGTGGACCATTATTAGCTAAAGGCAGCTCATCTATCAGGCCTTTTTTAATCGAATGTATCGCCCACTGTCAGAGGGATCCATCCCTCATTCATCTTAATAAAGGTGAGGTAATCTAGACTTTTTTGACCTAGGCGACTTCTCTTATCAGTGACAAAACCTCCTGCTGCACTGAAGGTCCTTTCTGACAGGACACTTGAAGCGGGGCAGGACAGAAGTTCTATGGCAAATTGGGATAGCTCAGGCCACAGGGCAAGCGTGCACACCCAGTAGTCAAGGGGTTCATCGCTCCTCATAGTGTCGATATCTGTACTTATGGCGAGGTAGTCTGTTACCTGACGGTCGAGTCGTTCTCTGAGGGTAGACCCCGAAGGGCTGTGGCGATGCATAGGACTTAAAAAGCTCTGCATGTCCTCCGTCTGTAAAGCGTCCTCTCCTTGCCGGCGTGGTCGTGGGAGGAGGAGGATTATGTTAACCTCTTCCGCTGTTAGATTGCCGTTGTGCAGTGACATCACACTTAAACGTTGTGTAAATCATACTTTTTAATTTATTTTGGAAGTGCTGCATCCTTTCCAACTTGTGGTAATTCGGTAACCTTTCAGGCACTTTCTTTTTATACGAGGGTCCCTCAATAGGCACGACAGCATGAAAGACCCCATTTGCACAAGGTTGGATGCCGAGCTAGTCATGTCCCGTTCCTCGTCCTCAGTGATCTCACTGAAGGTATGGGTACCAGATAGGTAACAACGAGCACCCTGGGATGCCTGTTGTGGTTGGTCTTCCTCCTCCTCCTCAAAGCCACATTCCTCCTCTGACTCCTCTTCCTTACAATCCTCTTCCAGCGTTGCCGCAGGTCCAGCAAGCGATGCTGATAAGGCTGTTTCTGGTGGTGATGATGACCACAACTCTTCCTCTTCACGCTCATCTACGGCCTGATCCAGTAGGAAGAAAACAAATGGTATGATGTCACTGATGGTGCCCTCGGTGCGACTGACCAGGTTTGTCACCTCCTCAAAAGGACGCATAAGCCTTCAGGCATTGCGCATGATCGTCCAGTAACAATACAGTAAAAATCCCCAGCTCTGCAGAGGCTGTCCTAGCACCCCGGTCATACAAATACTCGTTAACGGCCTTTTCTTGTTGGAGCAGGTGGTCGAACATTAGGAGTGTTGAATTCCAACGTGTCGGGCTGTCTAAAATCAAGCGCCTCGCTGGCATGTTGTTTCGCCGCTGGATATCTGTAAAGTGTGCTATGGCCATGTAGGAACACCTGAAATGGGCACACACCTACCTGGCCTGCTTCAGGACGTCCTGTAAGCCTGGGTGCTTATGCACAAAGCGTTGTACAATCAGATTACACACATGTGCCATGCACGGCACATGTGTCAACTTGCCCAAATTCAATGCCGCCAACAAATTTCTTGCATTGTCACAAACCACTTTGCCGATCTCCAGTTGGTGCGAAGTCAGCCACCGATCCACCTGTGCCTTCAGGGCGGACAGGAGTGCTGGTCCTGTGTGACTCTCTGCTTTCAGGGAAGTCAACCCCAAGACGGCGTGACACTGCCGTACCCGGGATGTGGAATAGTACCTGTGGAGCTGGGGGGGGTACCGTTGATGTGGAGCAAGACATAGCAGCAGCAGAAGAGGACTCAGCCGAGGAAGTTATGAAAGAGGATGGAGTAGGAGGAGTAGAGGAGGTGGCAGCAGGCCTGCCTGCAAGTCGTGGTGGTGTCACCAACTCCTCTGCAGAGCCACATATTCCATGCCTGGCAGCCGTCACCAGGTTTACCCAATGCGCAGTGTAGGTGATATACCTGCCCTGACCATGCAAATTTTTTGAACGCCTCAGACTCCACCAGCTTGTATGGTAAAAGCTGGCGGGCTAAGAGTTCAGACAAGCCAGCTGTCATTTGCCGGGAAAGGGTGTGACTTTGTGACATTGGCTTCTTACGCTCAAACATGTCTTTGACAGACACCTGACTGTGGGCAGATGAGCAGGGACTGCTCAGGGCGAGACACGGAGTGGCGGATGGTTAAGAGGGGGCAAGCAGGGCAGCAGTGGTTGACGTGGCTGAAGATGCTGGACCAGGAGGAGGATGGCGGCTTTGACTTTGTGTGCTGCTTGTACTCATATGTTGATCCCATAGGCGTTTGTGATGTGACATCATGTGCCTTCGCAAAGAAGTTGTACCTAGGTGGTGTTGGACTTCCCACGACTCTTTTCGTACAGGTTGCAAATGGCATCACTGTTGTCACAGGCAGACACACGAAAAAATTGCCACACTGCTGAGCTCTGCAATGACGGCATTCTGGAGGTGGCAAAAGCATGCGTTGACTGGCGTGCTGTCTGGCTAACCCCAGGTGCAGATGCATGCTGTCTGACTGTGCCACTAGTTACTTTCGACGACCTCCCGCTGCTTCCAACTCGTCTCCTCCTCCTCTCTGTCTCCCCATCTGAACTTTCCTCCTGTTCTTCTCTTATAGCGGGCACCCACGTGACATCCACGGATGCATAGCCATCATCAACCGCTTCACTTGTATCTGACAACTCAACAAAGGAAGCAGCACCGGGTGCAACATCATCATCATCATCAGACCGTACGTCCATGTGTGTAATGCTGCCTGACTGGGACATATCCCTGTTATCTACATCCTCTGGCACTAATGTTTGTGCATCACTCATTTCTTCCAACGGATGTGTAAATAACTCTGCTGACGGATCAAGTGAAGCAGCTGTGGTGCTAGTGTTGGTCTTGGCGGCAGGCGGGAGAGTGGTAACTGGAGAGGTGCCCGAAGCTCAGCTGCAGGATGGTGCGTTTAGGTTCCGAGCGGAAGCTGTAGAAGATTGGGTGTCCTGTGTTAGCCAGTCAACCATGTCCTCAGAACTTTTCAAGTTCAGGGTACGTTGCCTCTGAAAACTGGGCATTATTCTAGGGCCAAAGGGAATCACAGCACCACGACCACGACGGCCCCTGCGGGGTGGCCTGCCTCTGCCTGTCATTTTTTTTCCGATTAGTGGTACTATGCATGCAAACTACTGTGACACCAGATATGAGTGTCACTGTGCACTGGCAAAAGTTGGCAGAGTAGATGCAGTAGGCATCACACACACGCCTGTAGGCAGGCAACTGATATTCAACCGATTACAGTCAAAAAAGTGTTGTTTTATGTCACTGTACACTACGGTTGCACTAGATACGAGTGTCACTGTGCACTGGCAAAAGGTGGCAGAGTAGATGCAATAGGCCTCACACACAAACGCCTGTAAGCAGGTAACTGATATTCAATTGATTACAGAAAAAAAGTGTTGTTTTATGTCACTGTACACTACGGTTCCACCAGATATGAGTGTCACTGTGCACTGGCAAAAGTTGGCAGAGTAGATGCAATAGGCTTCACACACACGCCCAATAGGCTTCACACACACGCCTGTAGGCAGACAACTGATATTCAATCGATAACAGTAAAAAAAGTGTTGTTTTATGTCACTGTACACTATGGTTGCACTTGATATGAGTGTCACTGTGCACTGGCAAAAGGTGGCAGAGTAGATGCAATAGGCCTCACACACACACGCCTGTAAGCAGGTAACTGATATTCAATTGATTACAGATAAAAAGTGTTGTTTTATGTCACTGTACACTACGGTTCCACCAGATATGAGTGTCACTTTGCACTGGCAAAAGTTGGCAGAGTAGATGCAATAGGCTTCACACACACGCCTGTAGGCAGGCAACTGATATTCAATCGATTACAGTCAAAAAAGTGTTGTTTTATGTCACTGTACACTACGGTTGCACTAGATATGAGTGTCAGTGTGCACTGGCAAAAGTTGGCAGAGTAGATGCAATAGGCCTCACACACACGCCTGTAGGCAGGCAACTGATATTCAATCGATTACAGAAAAAAAAGGGTTCTTTTTTTTCACTGTACACTACGGTTGCACCAGATATGAGTGTCACTGTGCACTGGCAAAAGTTGGCGGAGTAGATGCAATAGGCTTCACACACACGCCTGTAGGCAGGCAACTGATATTTAATCGATTACAGTCAAAAAAGTGTTGTTTTATGTCACTATACACTACGGTTGCACTAGATATGAGTGTCACTGTGCACTGGCAAAAGTTGGCGGAGTAGATGCAATAGGCTTCACACACACGCCTGTAGGCAGGCAACTGATATTTAATCGATTACAGTCAAAAAAGTGTTGTTTTATGTCACTATACACTACGGTTGCACTAGATATGAGTGTCACTGTGCACTGGCAAAAGTTGGCAGACTAGATGCAATAGGCTTCACACACACGCCTGTAGGCAGACAACTGATATTCAATCGATAACAGTAAAAAAAGTGTTGTTTTATGTCACTGTACACTATGGTTGCACTAGATATGAGTGTCACTGTGCACTGGCAAAAGTTGGCAGAGTAGATGCAATAGGCCTCACACACACGCTAGCAGGCAGGCATATGCAATTAGATTACACAGAAAAAAATAATAAAATAAAATAAATGATGTTTTAGCCCTAAAAAGGGCTTTTTGGGTTGCTGTCCTTGCAGCAGATATCAAATGAGTCCTTCAGGTGTGTAGTGAAAGATAAATACACAGCATGGCTATCTATTTCCATATTAAATCAGCAGCAGGTAGAATATATCTCCTCTCTCAACGAATGTAGCTTCAGAATGATTCTAAAATGGAGGCTGTCCTTCAGATGGAAGGCCCTGGAAGGGAGTGTATGCTGCTGATTGGCTGGAATGTGTCTGCTGACTGTAAGGTGCAGGGTCAATGTTTCCTCAATGATAAAGAATAGGGGGCGGACCGAAAAGTGCATGTGTTCGCCGTTCGATGCGAACGAGAACATGCGAAAATCGCTGCGAATAGTTCTCCGGCGAACTGTTCGGGACATCACTAAGTGGCATATATTAGTAAGAATGGTATATTTAAAAGGGAAAGTAAGTGTATATTAACTCCCTATAATATATATAGTCATACTAGAGAATTTAGAATGCACAAATGATCTGGGGAATTTTTTTATGTTTCCAGTGATCAGAATACATCACTATACAGATGTTTTGTCTAATATATCAAATTATACAATATTGTTGGTTAGAACTATTACCTTAATGTAACTCCATAGTTATCTCTAGATAGGAATATGTGCATGTAATTTAAGTATTCCAACTATTGTAACCTAAATAGTCCATTTAATCCCCAAAATTAGAGGGCATAAGATGCTTATTCAAATATAGTTATTATGATAATTATATGAAGGTAGCAACAAAGATGGCATTTGTCTTCCTACCTTCACACTATACAAATGGTTTCCATATTTGGGAGGAACTAAAAATGTATATATTTCATTCCTGCTATTGGTTAATGATATACTATTTTGTCAATAAGATGACATCTAATGAAAAGACAGTAATCTTGATGTCTTCACAGGAAGCTACCTAGTTTCCACATCTCCAAAACTCCCCTAGAGTATGATATTGTATAATTTAATAAAACATTTAGGAGTCATATTTGTTAGTGCTTATTTTATCCCTATGTTATAACAATACATCTTATTGATTCCCAACACGGAGACAAAGAATATCAGGGTAAAATAGAGTATGGAAACAAAAAGTAAAAAATAATGATAATTGATATCATAGCCATCCCCCAGTCTATTATATGAGGTTTAAATAAAGGGATTCAAGCCATTGGGCTTCTTGGTCTTTAAAGTGTATATCCACCGTGCCTCTTTTTTCAAAGTTCTTTGTCATTATCTCCCCTCCTAATTGTTTTTTTAATATTATCAATTGCTATGAATGATATGGCATTGAGATCTCCATTGTGTTTGTTATTGACATGATCACTGGTGTATCATATTCTCTTTTAATACTGTACACATGTTCCAGAACTCTTCTTCTAAATTCTCTACAGGTTTTTCCCATTGACCTCATGCCACATTTGCAAAGCATTAGATATATAACTCCTTCTGATTTGCAAGTTAACAGCTGTTTAATTGGAAATGTCTTATGTTTTTCAAAAGCTGGAAAAGTTTTCATGGTTTTAACATATTTACAAGCCTTACAGGACAGGCATCTAAAGCAACCTTTTGTCTTATGAAGCCAACTTGGCTTGTGTTGCTTCTCCAGATAGCTATGTGATAACATATCTCTTAGGTTAGTTGACCGTCTGCTGCTGATCTGTGCTTTATGGCTGAGGAATGGCCTTAAATCCTCATCATCTAGGAAGATAGACCAGTAATTGTTGAAACTTCTCTTTACTTCATGCCACATCCCATTATATGTGCCTATACATCTCACCATTGCATCAGGTTGTTTAACCTTGTCTACTAGTAACTGATCTCTGGTGACATCTCTAGCTCTATAGTATGCTTTAGTTAAAACCTTTTTGTTGTAACCTTTTTTTTTTAAACAATTCTGAAGTTCCCTGGCTTCTGTTTCAAAGTCATTCTATCTGGAACAATTTATTTTTACCCGTAGGTACTGACCAACCGGTATTACTGCAATCTGTGTTTTTGGGTGACTGCTATCAGCCATTAATAAACTATTAGCGGCCGTGGGTTTCCTGTAGGTTTTAGTCTGAATTTTTCCATCAGATGTTTTCTCTATTGTCAAATCCAAGAAAGTGATGTGAGTGTCATTTATATCCGATGTGAGATATAACCCCATTTCATTATCATTTAGTCGATCTATGAATTCACCAAGTTCTGCATGAGTCCCATTCCACACCAGTAAAATATCATCGATAAAACGTACCCATAAATCAATATGTACAGTATATTTTTCCATATCATCAATGAATACCCTTTGTTCCTCCCACCAGCCTATAAGTTTGCGTATGTGGGGGCACAGGCTGTGCCCATGGCCATACCACATACTTGCTGGTAGTATTTTTTTGAGGAAAACAAAGTAGTTGTGAGATAGGACATATTCCAAGGGTTCCAAAACGAACTCATTACGATTTTGAAGGTGAGTACCCCTTTTTGACAAAAAATAATGTACTGCATAAAGTCCTCTCACATGTTCTATACTGGTGCGTCAAGTTGACGCTACGCTGCCCACGATCCCTTAGTCTCTGGCCGATGATGTAATTACAGTGCGTCTAGGCAGCACACGGGAACCCGAAGTTCCATTAGGATAGCTTTAACATGATTATCTGCATCCAACATTGTCAATACCCATCTATGACATTTTTTTTAGAGAGGGATATATTTATGGAGCAGCAGACTTTATATCAGCAATAGTACTATCCTTGTGACTTCCTAAATTTGTGGCTTTTTATATATATAAACAACAATCATGTGTATGGACCATAATTTCATATACATCATTAATAGTGCAATATTAAGCACTTCTAGCACCTTATTGTTGTGGGAAGACCACCAGGTAACACTCACTTTACACTCATCACTTTATAGTTTATTTGCACAATGGGACTCTTTTGAGTCCTAATTCTCTTTAGTATTAGTCCCAACACTTAGTACTTTTTGCCCATTTTCCCTTTATTACTGTATCCAATCATCTGGTTATTGTTATGATTAATGCAGTTTAGCCAGTAGAGGTATCAGTATATTCATTATTAGGCAGCTGTAGTGTCGTGTGTAGTTGTTTTATTACTTTCATTGTTTTTGTAATAATTATTAAAAGCTAAGTTTGATTGGCTATTATTGACTATAGCAGGTTCTTAGGAGTGCACCACTATAAAGGGATTTTCTTTCCTTTTCTTTACCATTATGCATCATATTATGGATCCCTGGTAGCACCCTATCCTAACAAAAGTTCCTGGGCTCAATGCTTAGATCCACCTTATTTGTCCATTTTATAATTTTAATTATTTTTTAAAAAGTTTAATTTTATATTTAAGTCTGGAACTTTCCTACTTTTATTTACTAATTGGTTCCCTAGGGCAGACGTACTCAACAATGTTTGTTAAATGTCTTTTTCTATATATAGTGTCCATTTTTGCTGATGACATAAAGTTTTGCAAGGTAGTTAGATTAGAAAATGATCTACTTTCCCTCCAAAGGGACTTACATAAATTAGAAAAATGGGCAACTAAAGGGCAGATGAGATTTAACATAAATAAATGTAAGGTTATGCATTTGGGAAGGAAAAATTAAGCATACAATTTGTAGTATAAATGGAACAAATATAGATGTATCAGAGATATAAAGCGATTTAGGGGTGCTTGTGGACAACCACTTATTTGACAGTGCTCAATCAACATCTGCAAAGACAAACAAAATATTAGCATGTAGTAAAAAGGGTATAGAAGAAAGGGAAGCAAATATAATTCCTTCAGTATTGAATGCAGGGTACAATTTTGGGCATAACTTCATAAAAATAACATTTTAGAGATGGAAAAATTACAGAGGAGGGCAACAATACTAATAAGGGAAATTGAGGGGTTAAGCTTTGAAAAAAGACTAACCAAATAAAACTTATTTTTTTCTAGAAAAAAAGCACCTAAGAGGGGATGTGACTACATCCAGAGTCAATAAAAGTCTTTGTCAAGTAATTGACAAAAAAAAAATGAAAAGGGTTCTTCACAGTAAGGGTGGTTAAACCTTAGAATTCTCTACCAAAGGAGGTTGTTACAGAAGATTCTATATATAACTTTAAAGGGATGAAACATATTTTTGAATGAAATGGCATTTAGGTTATCCTTGGTAACTAGAGATGGAGGAGTATTGATCCAGGGAGTAATGTGATTGCAAATATCTGGAGTCAGGGTGGTTTTTCTTCCTCGCCTTATGAGTCAATTGGCAATGTTGCAATGTTTGTTTTCTCTTTGCCTTCCTTTGGATCGATTAACAATTAATCCACATATTACAAGGATCAAAGGAGATCTAAAAATATTTCATTTTTAGACTAAAAGTATTTTTTCAGCCTCAATTACTATACGCTAAAATTGGCTGCAGGAATTTCTTTCCCCTACATTTTTTCACTTGCAATATTATAGAACTTAGCCCACACCTGTGAATCCTGCCTTGTCCAGAGGAGATTTCAGTGTAGGAAGTATTTATTTACTCAGTATATTATACTAAACCAAGCTTGACGGATGAGAAATGGCTCTAGGAACCAATAGAAAATGAGAACGTCATGATTGTTATAATGAGTGAGAACTGCATCAAGAAACCATTATATTTATATATGAACTAGCGACTTGCCCGTCAAAATATGACGGTCAATAGAATTTTTAATGCTGGAAAAACTGTTTGCCACACAATATTGGTCTGTGACATTCTTAACCTTTTGTTTTATTAAGTACCAATAAATAGAACATTTTGAATAAAACATTTTTATTTTTTTAACTTTCAACGTGTATTTAACCAACAGGTATATATATATATTTTTGTAAATGTGAACTGTTTTATTTGTCATACTTGTAATAACAATGTTTTAATTTTTCATGAATAAATATTGTAAACCATAACAATAATAGGTTTTTAACATGCAACTTGTATTGTAAACAATAATAACATTTTGAATTGATATTTATCTATAAATAACAAACGACTATGTAAAGTTTCCAAAACTAAGTATTTTGTACACTAACATGCTTTGTAACCTTTTTAGTTTAAACTCATGTTAAATTAAATTTGGATTGAATCCAGAGGAAGGCAAACAATAAAACCCCCCATTGAAACTTGGCCAATTGTATCAAAGAGGGAAAAAAATTAATTCCTTCCTGACCCCATTAACTGGCGATCTTGCTCCCTGAATCAATACTCCATCTTAAAATTATACAGTTGAATGTATTAACAAATGCTTAAACTTGTCATAACATAAATGTTTGACCATATTCAATATAGCTTGAAGTAACTTTCCACAACTTTGAAAAGACAATGTTATACAAAATAGCTTTACATAACTTTCCATCACTTTTAAAAGACAATGTTAACATGTTAAATACTACTTTAAAACATTTAAATGTAAGCTTCCAATGAAATAAATGGCACCTAATTGTTTTGTGGGGCCAATCATCTGAAAAGGTAACTTGTAAGACCTTCCAATCTGTGTAACCACTGTTTTGTGTTGTTTTCAATACTTTTTTGTTTCGTCTTGTACTTTGTTGAAATGGCACATCGAGTTTCCTATTGGAAATAGCGGTCCTCTATTTAAAGAGTCCCAAAGACCTCTAATTTTGTCCTGGAAGTAAAACCACTGTTCTCTATGTTTTTTGCCATTGTATTAAGTTTCTTCTTAAAATATTGCTACTTTAAAATCAGTTGGAGTAACATCAAATTTTTTCGTCAAGCACTGTACTGTATATTTACAGCACCTCATAGTACACAATGTTTTTTGTAAAAACACATCCATCTTCCAATAAATCACCCTGGCTTGTGTTTTCTTAAATGTACTTTAATTTCCTCTGGATTATTGCATCTTGAAAATGCAACATATAGTTGTCCATGTGTAATGATATAGAAATCACAAAGTTGTGGAGACCAGTAGCCAAGGTCAGCAATAATCCAGTTCCGCAAACTTGTAGGTGAAACAGGAACAAGGTTTATTGAAGGGATCAGGAACCAACAATAATCTGGCAAGGATCAATAGACAGGAAGTGCCTTATATAGGCCAAGGACCAGACACCTGACCAGACACAGCTGAAGAGACTTAGGTACTGATACAATTGCTAGCAGAGTCAAGCTTATAAGGTCTCAATGGAATTCACAACAGGCAGGCTGGCGCAGTGGTAGGGAAGAGGTATAGCAGCCTGGGGACCAGGGTTCAAAACCCAGCAGAGTCAATTCCTCACATTACCCCCGCCTCTATAGGTGCAGCCTCTGGATGCCCTATTACCTGGTTTAGCAGGGTACTGCACATGAAAAGACCGAAGGAGATCAGGAGCGTGAATATTGTCCACTGGTTCCCACGAACTCTCCTCCTCACCATAGCCTTTCCAGCGAACCAGATACTGAAGCTTGCCACGGAAGATCCTGGAGTCAAGAATTTTGTCCACTTCTTACTCATCCTCACCATCCACGAGGACTGGAGGTGGGGCAGGCAGGGCTCGGCCAGGGAAAGTGTTTTCATGAAAAGGTTTAAGCAGTGCAACGTGAAACACTGGATGTATTTTCATGGAATTCGGGAGTTGTAAACGGAAAGTGACAGCATTGATCTGAGCAATGATCTCAAAAAGGTCCCATGAACCTTTGACCCAATTTCTGAGAAGGAATCCGAAGCTTGAGATTCCTTGTTGACAGCCACACCTTGTCACCAACGTGATAGACTGGGGCCTCCTTTCTATGCCTATCAGCAGCTCTTTTGTAACATTCCTGAGCCTCCAAAAGAGTCTCTTTCAACAGTGCTTGGGAATCACGTAAGGCCGTTAGCCGGTCAGTGACAGCAGGAATGGAAGTAGTTATTGGGAGACTGACTAGAAAGGTCGGATGGTAACCATAGTTGGCAAAAAATGGGCTCAAAGAAGTGGAGCAGTGTTGGGCATTGTTATAGGCAAACTCCGCCGTGGGTAAAAAATCCAGCCAGTCATCCTGCAGGTAACTAATATAGCACCGCAAATATTGCTCCAAAGTCTGGTTGGTTCGCTCAGTCTGTCCATTACTTTGCGGATGAAAAGCTGACGACAGATTTACATTAATACCTAGATTAGAACAAAAATGTTTCCAAAAACGAGATGTAAACTGCACTCCCCTGTCAGAAACTACTTCATCAGGCACTCCATGCACGCAAAATATTTCCCGAATAACCAGGTCAGCCGTCTGTTTAGCTGAAGGGAAACCACGAGCTGGTATGAAATGATCCATCTTAGTTAACCTGTCCACAACAACAAGAATGGTTGTATGTTCCTTAGAGGGAGGTAGTTCCACAATAAAGTCCATGGATATAGATCCCCAGGGACGATGAGGAATCGGAAGAGGCTGAAGCAAGCCAACAGGGGATGAGCGAGGAGTCTTATGTCTGGCACACATATCACAAGAGGACACATACTTCTTAACATCCTCATGATACTTCGGCCACCAAAAGGATCGGGCAAGTAGCTCTTGTGTCTTTCGGATTCCTGGATGACCTGCTGGTTTTGAGTCATGGTAGAGACGTAAAAGGTCCAGTCGCACTGACTCCGGAGCAAACAGACGTTGTTGAAAAAATCCAAAACCCATTACGCATCGTCATATGGAGGTCACGAGGAGGATCACGAAGAACTGGATCTTCAGCGTAGCCCTTTTTAATGCGAGACATCAGATCAGAAGGAAATGTAACTCCTATAAATATATCCTCTGGCAAGATGGTGGTCTTGGTTACGGTAGTATGGAGGGGGTCAGCTATTCTAGACAAGGCATCCGCCTTACCATTCTTGGAGCCAGTTCGGTATGTAACCAAAAAATTAAACCTTGAAAAGAATAGGGACCAGCGTGCTTGTCTGGCTGACAGTCTCTTAGCTGATCGAATACATTCCAGATTTTTGTGATCTGTGAGGACAGTAATTGGATGGGTAGCTCCCTCCAAGAGATGTCTCCATTCGGTGAAGGCAGCTTTTATAGCCAATAGTTCTTTATTCCCTATGTCATAGTTTGTTTCTGCTGGCACCATCTGGCGGGAATAGAAGGCACACGGATGTAACAGCATCTTAGGTCCAGTCCTTTGAGACAGTGTAGCACCAACAGCTGAATCAGAAGCATCAACTTCCACAATAAATGGTAATTCCGGCTGAGGATGTACCAGGACAGGGGCAGAGGTAAACAGAGTCTTCAATCGGGAAAATGCGGTATCCGCCTTATCGGACCACTGAAAAGGAGTCTCCTTACGTGTGAGTTCAGTGATCAGTGTAATAACGGCAGAGAAATTCTT
Source organism: Discoglossus pictus (assembly GCA_027410445.1). NCBI lineage: Eukaryota > Metazoa > Chordata > Amphibia > Anura > Alytidae > Discoglossus > Discoglossus pictus. The sequence continues at coordinate 32,515,171 of CM050175.1, forward strand.
AATGAAACGCCTATAAAAATTGGCAAACCCCACAAATCTCTGAACATCTTTTTCATTCTTGGGGATGGGCCAGTCCAGCACAGCTTTAATTTTACTTGCGTCCATACTTAAACCTTTGGGAGTTATTACATACCCCAGGAATTGAATGTCTGTTTGTTAAAATCACATTTTTCTAGTTTAATGTATAGGCGGTGGGTACGAAGGCGCTCTAGAACTATACGGACCTGTTTTCTGTGGTTTTCAAGATTATCAGAGAATATTAGGATATCATCCAAATATGCCACAACAAACTGATCCAGGAGATCTCGTAGTACATCATTGATAAGATGCTGGAAAGTTGCAGGGGCATTACAAAGCCCAAATGGCATTACTAGATATTCGTAATGCCCGTACCTGGTTCTGAAAGCTGTTTTCCATTCATCATTGGGTCTTATGCGAACCAGATTATATGCCCCCCGAAGATCAAGCTTCGTAAATATTTTAGCTGAGCGGAGTCTCTCCAAAAGTTCAAGAATCAGAGGCAAGGGGTAGCGGTTTTTAACAGTGATGGTATTAATGTCCCTGTAATCAACGCCTGGCCGTAGGCTGCCATCTTTCTTTTCTACGAAGAAAATAGGAGCTCCTGCTGGAGAAGTAGATGGTCGAATAAAGCCTTTGGCAAGATTTTCTTGTAGATATTCACGAAGAGCTTTCAATTCAGGCTCAGAAAGGGAATATATACGGCCAAATGGGATAGCAGCCCCAGGCAACAGCTCTATTGGGCAATCATAAGGCCTGTGTGGTGGAAGCTGATCAGCAATTTTTCTTATCACAGACATCTGCAAAATCCCGATATTGTAGAGGAAGCTTAGTCAAAGTTGTAGCAACAATTTCATTAATTGTTGTGGCAACAGGTGTTACCTTAGAGGGTTGACAATTCATTAAGCAGCGTTCTGAAGGAAAGGCAAAGTTCTGATCTTCAAATCAATCTGTGGGTTATGCAGAGCAAGCCAAGGTACCCCCAAAATCACTGGAAACTGTGTTGAGGAAATTAGGTGGAAAGAGATAGCCTCATGGTGATTCAATTCCACAGTCAACTTTAAGGGCACAGTCTCATGTGTAACCGGTCCTGACGTAAGTGGAGAACCATCAACTGTCTCCATTAACACAGGTGAAGAATTAGGGATAGACTGAATTCTATTTCCTGCTGCAAATTTAATGTCCATAAAGTTTCCGCCTGCTCCAGAATCTATCATAGCGGTAGTTGAAATTTTACGATCACCACATTGCAACGTGATAGGCACCACAAAATGAGGATGGTGAGTCAACATACCCTCTTCACCATGAGCCAGAGAAAACAAGGGTTGTGTGACAGAATCCAGTTGATCCGAAATCTGGGATTGGTGTCGAATCTGTGCACCCTCAGCCGCCATAGCTATTGTTCTTTTGGATTTGCTAGGGCAATTGATGGCATAGTGCCCTGCACTACCACAATACAGGCATAAATTGTGAATGCGTCGCCACTGTTTTTCTTCGTTGGATAATGGCCCTCTTATTAGATTTACCTGCATAGCCTCTGGCTCAGAGTCTGTAGGTGTTTGTGGGATCGGAGTAGAAGTTCTTGAATAGGAAATTGGAGTAGTACTTGGTCTAAAAGAGCCCTGTCTTTCCAATCTTCTTTCAGAAAGTCTCCGATCAATACGGATAGCCAAACGCACAAATGCATCAAAGTCAGCAGGAAGATCAACACGAGCTAGCTCATCTTTTATAGCTTCTGAGAAACCTTTTCTGAAGTAGAACCTCTGGGCTGATTGGTTCCAGATAGTATCAGCAACCCACTGTCTGAATTCAGCAGCATATTCAGCCACCGAGCGCCTCCCTTGATGCAAATGAAGGAGAGTGGCTTCTGCTGTAGCACATCGATTGGGGTCATCAAAAACTAGGCACATGGCCTCAAGAAAGTCATTTAGATTACCCAAGACTGGACTGTCTTGTTCCAGAAGAGGGGAGCCCCAAGCCAGGGCTTCATCTTTGAATAAGGAAAAAATAAATCCCACCTTCTCTCTTTCAGATGGAAATTGGTGAGGTAACATCATGAAGTGCAAACGGCATTGATTTAGGAAACCCCTACATTTTTGCGATCTCCTCCAAACTTTTCTGGCAGGGGCAAGCGGGCCTCTTGAGCAGGTGTAACAGTAGCAGCCGCAGCATCACGTGCCCTGTAGCTGGTGTACTCACTGTGCATTGACTGAAATTTATTTTGCAGTTCAGCTACCTGGTCCTGCAGCATTTGGATGGTCTGTGCCTGGGTCTGCACAGTTCTTGCAAATAAAGCAACCTGCTGGGCCAATGCAGAATCTATCCCGGCGGTCTCCATGAAAGGGCCAGATTATTCTGTAATGATATAGAAATCACAAAGTTGTGGAGACCAGTAGCCAAGGTCAGCAATAATCCAGTTCCGCAAACTTGTAGGTGAAACAGGAACAAGGTTTATTGAAGGGATCAGGAACCAACAAAAATCTGGCAAGGATTAATAGACAGGAAGTTCCTTATATAGGCCAAGGACCAGACACCTGACCAGACACAGCTGAAGAGACTTAGGTACTGATACAATTGCTAGCAGAGTCAAGCTTATAAGGTCTCAATGGAATTCATAACAGGCAGGCTGGCGCAGTGGTAGGGAAGAGGTATAGCAGCCTGGGGACCAGGGTTCAAAACCCAGCAGAGTCAATTCCTCACACCATGTGCAAACACAGGTTCCTTCAAAAAAATACCACCAGACTTAAAAGTTTGTCCTTGGGATTTATTCATGGTCATGGCAAATGCCATAATGGGAAATTGTCTCCTTTGAAGGACAAAAGGCAAACCACTCTCACTTGGAGCCAAATCAATTCTCAGTATAAGAACTGGTTCGCCTTTATGGGTACCACTCATAATTTCTGCATGTATAAAATGATCCTTTAATTCCTTCACAATTAATCTGGTCCCATTACAAAGTCCTTTTTTGGATTCATATTTCTCAATAGCATGATAATTGCCCCTTTTTTAAGTTGCAAAACATGGGGTGGCATTCCAGAGGGAGTTAAAGAATTAATTAATTCCATACTAAAGTTTGCTTCACTCTCTTTGTCGTCAGCCAGAACAGAATATGCACTGTAATAGTTTTTTGGGGGAGCATTGATTAATTTTAATATTTCATGTTTAAATTTAAGGCATCGTAATTTTTTGATGTCAATATGACTTTGCTTGCAATGTCTGAGTAATCCTCATTATTGATGGTATTGAGAAAGATTGTTGAAATTAGTGGTTCTGTTGAAATCATTTCTGGTGGAATTTGCACTGCATCACCAGGTAAATTAGTTATTTTTGGCTGTTTTCCTTCTCCAATGTTAATGAGCCAATCATTGAATTGACTTCGCCCTTCAGATCTCATATTTACTTCTAATCTCAGGTGTGTAAATATTTTCCACAGCTTACTTCTTTTAATACACATTTCTACTATGTCAGTCCGATTGCCATGTGGCACCACAGGTAATGTTTGCCTGAAATCTCCTCATAACAACATCACCTTTCCACCAAATGGCAAATCATTAGCCATAACTTCTTTTAATAATCGATCAATACATTGGAGGGCATGACATGACATCATAGTTGCCTCATCTATTTTAATTAATTTACTCTTGTGCAATTTTTTGGCTTGTAATGAATTCATTCGAATATCCGACACTGATGTTTCCAGAATGGGAACTGGCAGTTTAAATCCACTATGCACAGTTCTACCACCTTCTAACAAAAGTGCGGCAATTCCAGTGGTTGCAAATGGCAGTGCTTTTTGACCCTGTGCTCGAATGCAACTCATCAACAAATTATATAGGTAAGTTTTCCTGATCCACCCGGACCATCCAGATAGAAATAACGCTCTTTCAGCATTTCATCTTCTATTGCATTTGTGATGGCATTAAATGCTTCCAATTGCAATACATTTAAAGTTCCAATTTTTTCTTGTGTTTTTTGGTATTCAATGTCAGTGTCATACTCATCAAAGTTAATTTCATCTATAAATCCTGGATCAGGCAGATTAAAGTTGGAACAATTTAATCCATGACAATGAAAGATTTCCTGTATTTCGATTAATGCTTTAAATTGTGCAATGGTCTCATTATAACGTTGCAAGAAATCTTCACACATATGTAATTTAAATTTTTCCCACAAAGTTAAGGTATCTGGTACATTGCAAAATATACAAATAAAAGCAAAATTTTCTCTCATTTGCTTTGGCATTTGACATAGTGCTGCTTCCTCGAGACATCTCTCCCATTCTGTATCATCTGCCAGAAAGATTTGATGTCTTGCAGCTAACTGGAAAGTGTCATAAACTATGTCATTGACTGTGCGTAAATGTTCATAACTTTGTGCTCCGGAAACATGTAAAAGGAGTAATCTTAAACTGAAACGTTGGGATAATTTTATAATTATGTTTCTTTCGTTGTCTCCATTCACCATTTACGAATACATAGTGATTTGGAATGTCAATGTATAAAAATTGTCTGGCCTCAGTGTCCTGACAATTTAATTGAAACCAAGCAGTAAGCGTTGTTTCTCTATGTTCACTTTTGTGCTAAAGCATTTGTTTCATTGCCGGCCGTGAAGGAAACAAATTGACTTTGTGGCAGATGGACAGCTAATCGATACACAGCATGTGACCGATCATGCATCTCAAATTTTGAGAAGATGCCACATTGCTTCAGGAGCACTTACATAGCGAGCATCTAAATAAGAAGAAAGTTTGTCATGTAAAATGGGGTTGTCTTTTTCGTTGTCTGCACCTTGCACAACAACAGTTGCTGCATCATATCCTTTATATATATACTCATACACATATTTTATGGATTTGATGGAAGTGCAAGCTTCCACATTGATATGTGCATTGGACTTCATCAGCAAATGTGGATTGTATGGAACCACATATCCATTATCGACCTTTTGGCCACGGATAATAGCCGTTTGTCCTTCTCTTCTTTTATACAAAGGGTATCCATCATAATTAACATAAGTCTGCATTTGAAATTGTTTTGGAAACTCTTTTATGCATTTCTTATTTTCCATGCATGGTGAGTTTGGATTGCTCTCTCCACATGGCCCATGTATCATTCTATGAGTTACAATCTCATAAAGTCTTAAATGCTTTTCTGGATGTGGCAGTTCAGCACTAATCACTGAATCCACTCTATCTGCTGTATTTAATTTATCTTTTTCTTGCAAGATTAAAAGTATATGTGCATGTGGCAGGCCTCTTTTTGAAATTCAATAGCATAAACAAAAGCCACACATTTTCCAAATAAGTCTGCTTTAGTGATATCCTAAAATAAGGAATTTAGTTTGATTTTGAATACTCTAGCAACCAAATCTGGTCGATCAGAGATAGTTTGTCCAAGCATAACATTTTCTTTGATCTCTGGCCATTGTGGATTACATGTAAATGTAATAAATAAATCTGTTTTACCAAATTTTGTGACAATAGCCATGGCATCATTGTATCTTTCTCGCATATTGCGAGGAGATCCTTGGAAAGAGTAGGCAAAATCATTGCTCGTCCAGCAGGAATGTCTCTGTTTGCAGCCAATTCAGAGACATAATCCATCAATCCACAATATTGTTCAATTCAGCTTGTTTTGTTGGAATTTGGCAAAATTTAGATTATTTGCTTCGACTTGTAGATAAGAATCAATAATCCATTGTTGTGTGAGTTTACCCCCACATAAAATAGGATTATAATGATCCCGGACAGCAGTTTGTGCCACTTTATATTCCAGCATTAAGATATTGTTTCTAATACGAAGTTTACTATTTGGATAACTTTGCAACTGCAATTTTGGTTGTTTGCAGGTGGGTGTCTGTGTGTCTGCGTGTCTGTATAGGATTCTATTTCTTGGGTTGTTTGCAGGTGGGTGTCTGTGTCTCTGCGTTTCTGTGGGTGTGTGTCTCTCTGGGTGTGTGTCTGGATATCTGTGGGTTTGTGTCTCTCGGGGTTCTGTATTTCTGTGTCTGTGTGTCTTGGTGTGTGTATAGGATTCTATTTCTCTGGTTGTTTGCAGGTGGGTGTCTGCATGTGTATATAGGATTATATTTCTATGATTGTTTGCAAGTCGGTGTCTCTTGTCTGCATGTGTGTATAGGATTATTTTTCTCTGGTTGTTTGCAGGTGCGTGTGTGTGTAGGATTCTATTTCTCTGGTTGTTTGCAGGTGGGTGTCTGTGTCTCTGGGTGTCTGTGTCTCTGGGTGTCTCTCTGTAGGTGTTTTTATATCATGAATGGAAAAACAGAAACAGTTATCGTGTTCTTATAGAAGAGCTACACAAAAGAGCAATTGACCTAATATAATACATGAAATAAAATATTTAACTGCTTCTAAGGTGCTATCCCTGTCAATGAGCAGTAACATAATGATGAATGAATACAGGAATACACATAAAATCTTTATTATAATTTTATTTTTCCCTTATGATATACCTGTAAATTAGCTGTTCTATAATTGAAAATGCTCCTGTTTTGAGGCAGGTGTAGACGTGAGAAATCTGTAAAAAGATCCAAAAATCATAATTAATTTTTTTATTGAATGAATGTATGAAATACCATTACTCAACGCAAATCAATAGTTCATATTATATTGTGTTAACAAATGTCATCACAAAATCATTTACCTGTCAATTTAATATTCTGTAATGTAAGAATCCTGTATAGTCACAAATCTGTGAAAAGAAGTAAAAATCATATGTTATTACTTAAAGTACTTGTTGTCCTTTTCATACATGCATGCAGTAAAGTAAACATAAATATTTTAAAATGATATACCTGTGAAGGTGATGTAATTGCAGATAAAATGCTGCAGCCCTCTGTGTAGTCACGTGGGCAGATAATCTAACTGTGAGAAAAGAAATTGAAAAAAGGGCTTGTTAATGTTTGCTATGTTTTAATTAGCATAGCTTCAAAGTAGAATTCAATGCACTGTAAAATGTAAGTAAGTGATATAAATATGTAAACGGTTTGAGGATCCTATACCTTTAATACAATGAGCTTAAAGAATCACCAACAGTAATATCTAAATTCAGTGCAAAAGGGAGATATATTTTTATGAATTTTTTACTTTAAATTTCTTGTATGAATAATCAATGAACATTAATAGTTGAGTAGCAAGCACAAAATGTAAAACAACTATACATTTTTTTTCTTTTACTAAATGTGTTATTATGACTAATTATTAATTAATTAACATTATTAATAATCATAATGATGAATACAATAATAAATGAACATAAATAGTTGAGCATCAATGTGAAAATCTAATTCCAGTGATATTCTTTTTTTGTTATAAACAATTTTTTTTTAATAATTTGTAATTAATAAAATTAATGTCCATTAAAATTGAAATAATCAATGAATAAACATATTTGAAATGGTTAATGATTAATACCGTGCTAAAGCACAGGTATTGCAAAATGCAGTAATGTATATATATATTTTTTTAATAATAATTAATAAAATTAATCTCCATTAAAAATTAATTAATCAATAAATAAACATATTTGAAATGGTTAATGATTAATACCGTGCTAAAGTACAGATATTGCAAAAAGCAGTAATGTATTTTTTTTTCCTTGCTTTTTTTTATTTTATTTTTTATTACTAATAAATTCATTAATATACTTTACCTATCAAGAAATATCCAGCAATCAATATCCTGGAGAGCTAACAATCTCTTTGGATTTTCTGGCAGCCGAAAACGTCGTCAGACTGTCATCACCTGAGGAGAAAATGTGAGCTCTGTGGCAATTGTGCCCTATATATAGGCTTTGTGCGCAAGTGCGCAAGGCAAAGCCGTTATTTTAGGCAGGAAATCCGCCATTTCAGATATGTTATTGTGCACATGGTCTTAAAATGGCGGCTATATTGTATGTGTGTTACGCGCATCTAATGATTTTGCGATACTCTGTTGTACTACCTGGTGTAAGTCCTACGTGTTGGGCTCTGTTTCGCGTGTTTAGGGTCCTGTAGCCTCGTTTTCGTTTTTTTTGGCGCCCATTTTTTCTCTCGCTTAGGGGATTTTCGTGTGTTTAAACTCGTGAATTTGGACTTAAATGGAGTTGTAACTTCACTTGCAGAGGTCCTGGAGGCCCCCCCTTGCTGTGGGTATGTTTTTTATGTGTATTTATTGTGTTTTGACTGTTTACTGTTGCGCCCAGTTCGGCCGTTACGGTTGTATTTTTCCTTAGTCGTAATGTTTTTTTTTTCTAAGTAAGTTGTGCGTGTGTGTGTTTGTAACCGCGTGTGAGGCGTAATGTTTTTTTTTTCTAAGTAAGTCATGCGTGTGGTTGTTTGTAACCGCGTGTGAGGCGCCTTTGAGCCTCCACCAATGCAGACCCTTGCTTTGCGAGAGGTCCGCATTTGCGGACAAACACATACGACGTTGGAGCCTCCACCTGCGAGGGTCTGCATTTGCGGACCAAACTGCATCCCTCGCTTCGCGAGGGATGCAGTTCTTGCAAGCTTGCAAAGCGTGACGACGAATCGTAGTTTGACAACTAATATATGTGATATACACACACACAGTATCTCACAAAAGTGAGTACACCCCGCACATTTTTGTAAATATTTTATTACATCTTTTCATGTGACAACACTGAAGAAATTACACTCTGCTACAATGTAAAGTAGTAAGTGTACAGCCTCTATAACAGTGTAAATTTGCGGTCCACTCAACACACAGCCATTAATGTCTAAACCGTTGGCAACAAAAGTGGGTACACCCCTAAGTGTAGATGTCCAAATTGTGCGCAAAGTGTCAATATTTTGTGTGGCCACCATTATTTTCCAGCACTGTCTTAACTCTCATGGGCATGGAGTTCACCCAAACCTCACAGGTTGCCACTGGAGTCCTCTTCCACTCCTCCATGATGACATCACGGAGCTGGTGGATGTTAGAGACCTTGAACTCCACCACCTTCCATTCGAGGATGCCCCACAGATGCTCAATAGGTCTGGTGACATGCTTGGCCAGTCCATCACCTTTACCTTCAGCTTCTTTAGCAAGGCAGTGGTCATCTTGGAGGTGTGTTTGGGGTCGTTATCATGTTGGAATACTGCCCTGCGGCCCAGTGTCCGTAGGGAGGGGATCATGCTCTGCTTCAGTATGTCACAGTACATGTTGGCATTCATCTTTCCCTCAGTGAACTGTAGCTCCCCGGTGCCGGCGGCACTCCCAAAATATTGACACTTTGGGCCCAATTTGGACATACACTTAGGGGTGTACTCACTTTTGTTGCCAACGGTTTAGACATTAATGGCTGTGTGTTGAGTTATTTTGAGGGGGCAGCAAATTTACACTATTATAGAGGCTGTACACTTACTAATTTACATTGTAGCAGAGTGTCATTTCTTCAGTGTTGTCACATGAAAAGGTATAATAAAATATTTACAAAAATGTAAGGGGTGTACTCACTTTTGTGAGATACTGTATATAAATATAAATATATATATATATATATATATATATATATATTGTGATCAGGATGGCCGCGTATAGCGGTGGTTTCTTGAATAAAGGGCTGATACCGGCTTGAAAGTGCAGCAAATTGGTTTATTTGCAGAAAGAAAATAACAGCTGTAGCAGTAGCTCTGTTTAAAATAACGGAAAATAAACAACTACTTCTCCGCGAGGTGGGAGAATGCCACCTTGTGGCCAGGTTGTAAACAGTCCTTTAAACTTGGGAGACTGCCACCTTGTGGCCAGGATACCAATAGTCCCTTAGACTGGTGAGAGTGCCACCTTGTGGCCAGGATACAAATAGTCCCTTAGACTGGTGAGAGTGCCACCTTGTGGCCAGGATACAAATAGTCCCTTAGACTGGTGAGAGTGCCACCTTGTGGCCAGGACACCGGCCCGCCCTACTCTCTGAGTGTCCTCCCCCCAGGGCCCTCAATCAGAGTACTCGGGTACTCAAACCGTAGAAAAAAGTCACTTTAGAAATGCTAAGTCTTTTCCCGGGGGGGTTCTCTTTCCGGTAATGGTCCAGTGACTGGAGGCTTTGAGTCTATGATACAGTCCTCTTTAATAAAGCAGTACAGGTCACAGCAGTCCACTAAATCCCACCGGTATGTGCAACAAAAGATCTTGCCTTTAACTCCAGTAGCACTGGCATGGCTCACCCAGCAGGAAGCTTAGGACTGATGTCCCCCTTGGTATGAATTTACTGTGTTTGCAGTCTCTCTCTCAGGCTCTGGTACACAGCAGGACTTTTACCTCACAGCTCCAGGTAACCGCAGGATCCCACTCACAAAGCCGCTTCTCCAGAAGTTCACCTTGGTTATCTGTGCAGTATATCAGGCAGCTGACGGTTCTCTTGGCTAGCTGCCCTTTGCAGGCTCCACACAGCTTGTCTCCTAGCTAGGCCTCAGCTTCTGGCTTTAGCTTCTACACCACTCAGGCCAGAGTCTAATTAGCAGTCTTCTCAAGCAGCACACACCCCTCTTTCCTCTTTACCGGGACTTCCTGGGGTTTTTATAGTGTAGCACTGGACCAGGTGAAGTCAAGTGCTTTAACTCTCTGAGAGCTGGACACAAGGAGCGGTACAGCCTATGGCTTATATACCAGTCCTCTATGATCTGACCCCGGCTTCTCCTTACATTCTCACAATATATTTATGTATATATATATATATATATATATATATATATATATATATATGTATATATCACATTTATAGTTCTCAGCAATACGGGTTGTTGCTAACGTTAAGCAAGCCCGCCGCAACTGCGGCACTCACTAAGCAAGGGCCCCAGTTGCTGGCACGAAGCGCTGAAGGTGCTCCTTGCACTGGTGGCCTATGGCACTCATCCCTACGACCCTGTACAACTTTCGGACCGCAAATGCGTAACCTCGCAAAGCGAGGGGCCGGATTTGCGGAGATGGAGGCTCTACGGCACCTTACAATCGGTTAAAAACGCCCACAAAAGCAGGACTTTGAAAAAAAACACGCAATGACTAAATACGGACTTACACAAAAAAATACGAGCCGCAGGACTTAGAAAAAATCAATTACGTACTCGCAAAAATACGACCGTAATGGACAACCCGCGCACAGTGGAAAACTTAAAAAAAAACAAAATAAACGCACAAATAAAATAAAAACCTTACTCAAAGCAAGTGGGGACACCCAGGGTGTCTGGAATTCAGGTTACACCTTGATTTCTGTCCAATTAAAAAAGTTTAGACACTTGAAAATCCCCTAATCAAGAGAAAAAATGGCCGCAGAAAAAAACGAAAACAAGGCTAAGGACGTAATATTACAACACGTACTCGCAAAACTGAACCAACACTCAAGAACACTTCATGCGGCACGTAATACACATTATGCGGGCCGGACCGCACACAAAATCGCGACCATTTTACATGCAACAAGTAACTACTTTGCGCAAAATGGCGCCTGGAACGCAAATTGACGGCTGGAACGCAAATAGCGCATGCATATTGCGTTCTAACAATTTCTACTTCAGCTCAAAGTCTATAAATACTGCACACTTTCCAGAAATTTCTACATTTCTCCTTAGGTGATGAACAGTGTGGACACTTCACTGGTGGTGTTAATTCTAAAGCAACTTCATTATCACTTTAGAAGTTTAAAATCTGCAAATTACACTAAATAGGTAAGCTAAAATACATTAATTAATTAATAAATGCATAATAAAAAAATAAAAATAAATATATATATATATATATATATATATATATGCTTTAAAATATTGTCAACAACAACCGTATTCATATATAGTAACATTTCAAACACAGATATACTGTATGGGCCTCATTCTATTACTGTCCGTAAATCGGCCGTAAGGCTGCGATTACTTGCGGGGGTTCAGTTAACTCGCGATTCAATTATACGGCCCCGCAAGGATCTCCCCTTACGGCCGGCCGCATATCTTGAAACCGGCCGTAAGCTCTGAAATATAAAAACGCAAAACTAAATTCAAGCCTGCACTGTACAGCTCTGTAAATGCTAGGGATCATATTGGGGGACATGAGGATTAAAAGTAACCCCCTCTCAAGCTTGCACATCAGCCCAAACCTGAGTTCAAATTAACTGTTTATTTTCCGGCTGCGGCGTGGGCGTGTCTGAGGTGCTCCAAGCACTCTAGACTTTTTACATGTATATTTTACGTATATTAAAAAAATATTATTTTACGGATTTGAGTATAGGGTAATTATGTGCTATTTTTTCTAACACCGAATATCACTTTATAGACTCCGCAAAGTGCAGGATGGCTTTATTTGAGCTATTTTATGTGCTTAATTGGTGCTAGCGGGACCTGTTTGCTGCAAGTAAGCTGCGGCTTGTTTTTAGCCTTGCAGACAGGGTTCCCGGAGCAATAGAATTGCAACCAGGCTTTTCTTACGGCCGATTTCCTTGCGGCCGTTTTAGATCAAAGGCTTTCCTCCAGCACGATCGGCCACAAGAGATAGCAAGGCGCCGGCCGCAAGCCTGCCGGAGTCCCCGGCCGGAGGGAAATAGAATAGCCGTAAAGCTTGCGGCCGGTCCTTGCGGCCCCGCAGCGGCTGCGGCCGATAATAGAATGAGGCCCTATGTGTATATATAAAATAATCAATTTTTTTTTAAAAAAAGGACATATTTCAACAAATTGATTTATTCATATTATTTATTCATTATTTATTCATATATATTTTAAAACACAATTTATACTTTTAGCAAAAAAAATACAGACACATATATATTTATGCTGCACTTCAACATTTTACTTTTTTTGTAATTTTCACTCTGCCTCAACAGCGTCACTGAATAATTTGCAGCGCTGCACGGTTTAACATGGACTGTCAAATCTACAGAATTTTACACACGACAAAGAAAGAACAGGTAATCTCCAAAAATATATTTGCTTCAAAAAAATAATATGCTCTTAGTAAAAAATAAAATAAAAAAATACAACAAAAAAAAAACATTTCTCTTTTTCCACAGACGCTGCCTAAAGTCTGTTTCAGGATGTTTGGCAGCAGGGGACCCTCTGTCATTTATACACAACTAATAATTCAACAAAGGTATAGTATAACAAGTTAAAAAAAAAAGTAAACCTATCCTGTTTGCTGTGCGCCAATGTCAAAATAAAAATAAATAAAATCAGAAGCCCCTAATGCCAATAATGGTGCACACAACAGAGGATAATCCAACAAATGTTAAAAACACATAAAAAATGCAAGAATGAATCCTGTTTTCTCTGCACCAACCTCTAAGCCTAACCCATAACCTAAACCTCTAATCACAAAAGTGGCGTACACAAAACAGGATAGTACAACAAATATTGGTAACACATACAAAATGGAAGAATGAATCCTGTTTTGTCTGCACCAACCTCTAAGCCTAACCAAAAAACTAAACCTCTAATGACAACAGTGAAGTACACAAAACAGGATACTACAATAAATATTGTTAACACATATAAAATGGAAGAATAAATCCTGTTTTGTGTGCCCTAACCTATAAGCCCAAACCCAGAAACTAAACCTCTAATGCCAACAGTGCTGCACACAAAACAGGATACTACAACAAATGTTCGTAAAACATAACACATGCAACCATCTATCCTATTAAATATGCACAACTCTCTAAACCTAACCCCATAACCTAAACCTCGCTGAATACATACAAAATCAAACTATATATCCTGTTTTACATGCTCTTAGTACAAAAAAAAACACACATGGGGAGGAAGTAGGTTGGCAACCCCAATTAACCCTTGAGAGTTACCCAAATTCAAAAGTACGTGTGAGAAATAATATTTCCATGCTTGTATTTAAAGTGGCTCAAACTGCCATTCGAGATGGATTCAATCCCATTTTACATGGCGGAAAACTGACACAACAATGGATCATTGATTCATATTTGCAAGTTGAGGCAAATAATTTAAACTTCAAATATCAACAAGATAAAAAACGTGTAGAACAGTATTGTGGATTGATGGATTATGTCGCTGAGGCAGCTACAAACAGAGAGCTTGCAGCTGGCAAAGCCATCATTTTACCATCTTCTTTCCAAGGATCTCCTCGCAATATGAGAGGAAGATACAATGATGTTATGGCTATTGTAACTAAAATTTAGAAAACCATATGTATTTATTACATTTACATGTAATCCACAATGGCCAGATATTACACACACTCTGCTAATTGGACAAACTGCTTCCGATAGACCAGATTTAGTGGCAAGAGTCTTTAAAATCAAATTAACTCAATTAATATGTGACATAACTATAACTCAGTTATTTGGCAAATTTCTTGTTTATGTTTATACCATCAAATTTCAAAAAAGAGGCCTTCCACATGCACATATTATTATAACTTGGATACTGGTGATACTGGTGACAAAGTGGATTCAGTAATTATTGCTGAACTACCAGATCCAGAAATACATGGTAGACTATATGAGATTGTAACTCATCATATGATTCATGGACCGTGTGGAGATATTAATCCACAGTCACCATGTGATGGCTATCCATTATATAGAAGAAGAGAAGGCCAAAATGCCATTATTCGTGGAAAAAAGGTAGATAACAGATATGTGGTACCATACCATCCACATTTACTCATGAAGTGTAACGCACACATTAATGTGGAAGCTTGCACTTCTTTAAAATCCATTAAATACGTCTACAAATATATTTACAAAGGCTATAATGCAGCTACTGTAGTGGTCAAAAGGGCTGAAAATCACGAACAAAGTGAGTTATTACATGATGGACTTGCATCTCATGCAGATGCTTACTATGTAGGTGCGCCAGAAGCAATGCAGAGTCTTGTAAAATTTGAAATGCATGATCGCTCACATGCAGTTGATTGATTAGCTGTACGTTTGCCACCAAGACAATTAGTGTATTTCCATGATGGAAATAAAACAAATGCTTTGGCACAAAGTGAGCATCGCCTAACTACACTGACTGCATGGTTTCAATTAAATTGTACTGACTTGGAGGCAAGGGAATTGTTATATATTGACATTCCATACCATGTTATGTTTTTGTTAATGGATTATGGCGAAAACGAAAAAGTCGGGGAAATAAAATAATCCTAAGAATTTACACTGTAAGTCCAAGAGACCTTGAACGTTTCTGCTTATGATTACTACTTTTAAATGTTCCTGGTTCACAAAGTTTTGAACAGTTAAGAACTGTTAATGACATAGTTTATGAATCATTTCATTTAGCTGCGCGACACAGAAACTTCCTAGCTGATGATACAGAATGGGAAAGATGTCTAGAAGAAGCATTACTATGTCAAATGCCACAGCAGATGGGGGAACAATTTGCATTCATTTGTATCTTCTCAAATGCTCCAAATGCATTAGTTTTGTGGGACAAATTTAAAACAAATATGGCTGAAGACTTTTTGCAACAATACAATGAGCCTATTGCACAATTAAAAGCATTAATTGAAATCCAAGAGGTCTTTTTAACTCATGGATTACGTTGTGCAAGTTTTAATCTGTCAGATCCAGGTCTCATAGACAACATAAACTTTGAAGACTATGAAACTCAGCTTTAAAGAGAAAGAACAGAAGAAATACTTGCAACTTTAAATACATTACAATTGCAAGCATTTAATGTAATCAAAAATGCCCTAGATGATGACATGATCAAAGAACGTTATTTCTATCTAGATGGACCTGGTGGATCAGGAAAAACTTACCTATATAATTTAATTAACATTACCTGTCGTTGTACATGGAAATCGAACCGACATTGTCGAAAAATGTATAAAGTCAAGTACACTATGGAAAACTATTTACCCATCTTCAATTACAACAAAATATAGTTCAATGATTGGCTCATTAAAATTGGAGAAGTCAAAACAGAGCGAATACCAAATTTACCCGATGATACCGTGCACATCCCAGCTCATATGTTTTGCAAACAGGATCTCATATCAGCTATATTCCAAAATACAATAAATAACGTAGACTATGCACAGCTTGCCAACAAAGTAATACTAACATGGAAAAATAAGGATGCATTACTCCTCCATAATGAAATATAAAAAAAAAAATGCACCACAAAAAAATGATTACAGTGCTGATTCTGTACTTGGTGATGACAAAGAAAGTCATACAAAATTTTCAACTGAATTCATTAATTCATTAACTCCCTCTGGAATGCCACCACATATTTTGCAGCTAAAGAAAAGTGTAATTGTCATGTTACTGCAAAATATGAACCCAAAAAAGGCCTATGTAATGTGACCAGATTAATTGTTCAAGGATTAAAGTACCATTTCATACATGCTGAAATTCCATCTGGTACCCATAAAGGAGAGAGAGTTTTCATACCAAGAATAGATTTGGCACCAAGGGAAAGTAGCCTCCCTTTTTGTACTTCAATGGTGACAATTTCCCATCATCATGGCATTTGCCATGACCATTAATAAATGACAAGGACAAACTATTTAAATCTGTGGGTATCTTTTTAGAAGAACCAGTATTTGCACATGGCCAACTGTATTTTGCATTCTCAAGATGCAAGAATCCAGAGGCTATTAAAGTTTACATTGAAAACAACCAAAGTCAAGGTGATTTATTAGATGATGGCCGCATGTTTACAAAAAACATTGTCTACTATGAGGTACTATAACTTTAATTCCACAAAATATAACAATACAAGATATGGCACAGAACAAAAAAAAAAGATTCACCTCAACGACAATGTTAGACTAAAAAAAAATTAGGGCACAGTGGTTTGATTTAGAGGACAAACTTTTATGTCACTCTGGCTCTTTTTAGAGGACCACTATTTCAATAAGAAACTCTATAAAATGGCAAAAAACATAGAGAACAGTGGTTTTACTTCCAGGAAAAAAAATGATATCTCTGGGACTCTTTTACGAGGACCACTATTTCACATAAGAAACTCTATGTGCCATTTTCCAACAATACTTTCATCTCAAGAACAAATGTACAACAACAACTAAAAAAATATATAGAGAACAGTGGTTTGATTTCAATGACGAAATTTTATGTCACTCAGACTCTTTTTAGAGCACCACTATTTCCATAAGAAACTCTATAAAATGTCAAAAACCATAGAGAACAGTGGTTATTCCCTGCGGACGAACTTTGATGTCTGGCGTTCTCTTTTTAGAGAACCACTATTTCACATAGGAAACTCTATATGCCATTTTCACAAATTACAACAACAACAAAATGTCAACCATCAAAAATCAACAACAATAAAATATTCAAATTTTATGGAAGTAGCCTATTAGCATGATTAGCACCACAAAACACTTTGCTTGCATTTTAGAACAATTAATAACAAAAGTCTACCAAAGTAACTCATAATCTTCTGTTTGAGCAAAAATCAAAGGAAAAGTTTTCATAATGTTCGGCTCTGGCTTGCCGCAGTCACTCGTAGCAGTTCTCTCACAATGTTTTTGTGATGAGTGATTAACATAGATAGGGAGATTTACTTTGCTCTTAAACATGGTGTAATCTGAGAGGATTATTATGGGGTCTATGTTACTATTATTATTATAATTTATTTATAACGCACCGACATATTCCGTAGCGCTGTACATAAGATAAGTTCCAGGCAAAGGTAAATACAAATCAAAATATAGCAAAGCAAGGAGGGCCCTGTCTTTGAGCTTAAATCCAGTTTCCATGGTGCTTTCCCCAAAGCACCCTGCAGGATTGAAACTCGCAGACTTACAACCTAAAGGTATTGTGCATGGTAAAGGAGGGAGATAGAGGTGATGAGCATGTTAAAGAGATGCGTTTTTAGTGAGGTTTTGAATGTTTTGAGGCAGGAGGGCAATCTGGTGGAGCGAGGCAAGGAGTTCCAGAGAAAAGGGGCAGTACGAGAAAAGTCCTGAAGGCGAGAATGAAAAGAGGTGACAAGAGTTGTAGAAAGAAAAAGGTAATTAGCAGAACTAAGAGGGCGGTTGGGGGAATATTTGGAGATGAGAGCAGAGATGTAAGGGGGTGCGCAATTGTTGAGGGCTTTGTAAGTTAGGGTCATGATTTTAAATTTTATTCTGGAGACTAAGGGAAGTGGAATGATTGACATAGAGCTGATGCCGACAATGAAAGTTGTGTACGGAAGATGAGTCTAGCAGAGGCGTTCATTAATGATTGAAATGGGGATAGTCGGGTGGTGGGTAGGCTAGCAAGAAGCGAGTTACAGTAGTCAAGTTGAGTAATGATGAAAGAGTGTATTAGGATTTTAGTTGTGTCTTGTTTAAGATAGTGGCGAATTCTGGAGATGTGTTTTAGATGGAGAAGGCAAGATTTTGTTAGTGACTGTATGTGAGGGATGAAAGACTGGGCGGAGTCCAGTAGAACCCCAAGGCAACGGACTTGGGAGGTGGGTGTGATGATGTCGTTGTTGACTGTGAGAGAGATGTGAGGAATTGATGCTGTGGTAGAGGGAGGGAAGAATAGGAGTTCAGTCTTAGACATGCTAAGTTTGAGATGGTGGGTGGACATCCAAGAGGATATACTAGAAAGGCAGTTGGAGACATGTGTTATTAGAGAGGGGGATAGATCTGGTGATGAGAGGTAAATTTGAGTGTCATCTGCATAGAGATGATACTGAAGCCCAAAAGAGTGTATTAGGGTACCAAGTGAGGATGTGTAAATGGAGAAGAGGAGGGTGCCTAGGACTGAACCTTGGGGTACGCTAACAGACAGGGGTAGGTAGAAGAAGAGGTGTCAGAGAAGGAGACACTGAATGATTGATTTTGTAGGTATGATGAGAACCACAAGACAGCAACTATGTAATCATAGATTGATTATAAAAGTTAAGTTTTAAGCATCTTAAAGATTAATTTATAAGTAGAGTCCTTTGTCTCATTACATTACTGCTCTATTTGGTGCAATGATATTGGAAATTTATACTGTATTACATGCTCCACTAAGGATGATGTGCATTATATCCTTAAAAGTAATGATATAGTGATATAAATGTATGATTGGTATTGCTTTAAACAGGGTGTGTCAATGTATGACAGAGTTTGAATACAATCAAACAATGAAAAGGTTACTGAATATTACACAATAATTATATGTACCAGAAATTCACTCGACCTATATTTTGACAACTTAGCCTCTCTAATGGAAAGGCTGTTCTATTATTGACAGTGATAATAACCTGTGCATAATAACTATATATATCATTTTTATATTATCAGTATATCACTTCATCACATCATAATACTGACCATAAGTGGAGTTTATAATATGTAAATTGTTTTAAGGTAATATTTTAATTTTCCTTAATTGTGTTACTTGTAGATCAAATTATTTGAATAGTAATGTTTAAGTAGGTATACTATCAAAAAATGTCGTCTCACAAATCTATTACAAATTAGTTTTGTACCACGGTTTAAATTAGCAGTATTCTTACATCCTTTATCAAATCTCTTGAATTCTGTATTATTTTAAACTTGTTAGAGTAGGGGTTCTCATTAGCCGGTCCTGGGACCGGTATTGAAAACGTATCTGCCAAGCTTCAAGAACAAAAAGGGGTGAAACTTTACTACCAATAGTAATAATTAGAGATATATTATTGATGAACATATCTGCAATTAAAATGTACACTATTCAAATCCGTGCAAATCTAAATTACACTTTAATGCTAGTGTTGCGACAAAAAATTGCAAAGAAGTGCTAAGTGTATAAAGTGCCACGTACTTTAATTAATATTTTATGCTGTGCACTTATAAAAAGTGAAAATCTAAATGATTATTTATAAATATAGTATAAATATAGTATATAGCAGTTTAAATGAGTCCAAAATATTCTATTATCCAGCTGTATGCTGCTATTATTGAGGCACCACAGTGATAAGTATTAAATAATTAATTCCTCAGTATTGATATGAATATCCTATAATAGATGAAATTCACTGCTTTCAGAAACTACAGCGTTGGCTAGTAGAGTATGATGCAAATACTGCCTCAATAATATCTCAGTGATTTCTGCGTTAATAACCAGGATCTATCTATATGTGGCTGAGCCTTCCTTCTGTAGTATTACCAGCTGAATAGCTGGAGTTTAGAAAACAGGAAAGGGACTTAGGTCTATGAGCCTGAAAAGAGCGCCAACTCTCTACCAATATTGACTCAAAAAAATATTTCTTTAATAGCAGCGTTTATTCCCAGGATCCTTCTATGTAAGACTGTGCCTTCCTAATATAGCATAACTGGCTAAAATAGCTTCAGTTTAGAAAGCAGGGAAGGGACTTTAGTCTATGGGCCTGAAGAGAAAAAACGCCAGCTCTCTGCCTAGCACGCCGCGGTCTGGACGCACTTGAGTGACGTCATTGACCTGCGACTGCGTTCCTACGTGAACCCGACGTACGTTTCTTAAATTTCATGCAGGAATGCAGTCGCAAGTCAATGACGTCACTCAAGTGCGTCCAGACCGCGGCGTGCTAGGCAGAGAGCTGGCGTTTTTTCTCTTCAGGCCCATAGACTAAAGTCCCTTCCCTCCTTTCTAAACTGAAGCTATTTTAGCCAGTTATGCTATATTAGGAAGGCACAGTGTTACATAGAAGGATCCTGGGAATAAACGCTGCTATTAAAGAAATATTTTTTTGAGTCAATATTGGTAGAGAGTTGGCGCTCTTTTCAGGCTCATAGACCTAAGTCCCTTACCTGTTTTCTAAACTCCAGCTATTCAGCTGGTAATTCTACAGAAGGAAGGCTCAGCCACATATAGATAGATCCTGGTTATTAACGCAGCAATCACTGAGATATTATTGAGGCACTATTTGCATCATACTCTACTAGCCAACACTGTAGTTTCTGAAAGCAGTGAATTTTATCTATTATAGGATATTCATATCAATACTGAGGAATTAATTATTTAATACTTATCACTGTGGTGCCTCAATAATACCAGCATTCAGCTGGATAATAGAATATGTTGGACTCATTTAAACTGCTATATACTATATTTATACTATATTTATATATAATCATTTAGATTTTCACTTTTTATAAGTGCACAGCATAAAATATTAATTAAAGTACGTGCCACTTTATACACTTAGCACTTTTTTGCACTTTTTTGGCGCAACACTAGCATTAAAGTGTCATTTAGATTTGCACGGATTTGAATAGTGTACAATTATATTGTATATGGTCAATTTATGTAGGACAGAATTTCCTATTCAGCAATTTTATTCCTACCAATTTCATAGCCCATTCATCTCTCTGCTACCCATGTGCATATTTTAATAAGGATTTTAATTACCATTAAAAGCTAAGTTTTATTGTTTAGTTTATTCTCTTCTTTCTAAGATTAGGAAGATTAGGTGTGCCCTACAATAGGATCTTTTTTTCTCTCCCTTTATACAGTATTAATTAATATAATCCTAAGGAGCACCCTAATTCATATATTTGCATTTGGTTCCTATGTAATATACCTGAGCCACCACACTCCACCCTTTTTGAGAAAAATATTTCCTCTGAAAAAACAGCACAGGCTTCCTAAGAAAGAACAAAAAAGTAAAACTGGATATACTGCCCTGAATAAACAATGCTAATAGAAGTGAGAAACAAGATAAACAATGCCAGAAGAATGCCACATAGTAAACATGAATGTGTTGGGAGTAATTACTTAAGGAGTTCACAAGTATAAGCAAGCAATTTAAAACATATTGTTAATAGCAAAAGATAAATCTAATGGTTGCAATTTTATTTTAAAAATTGAATTTTTTCAGCTGTGCCCAGACCCAGAGATTGGCATTTCTTGGTAAGGACCACTCGTAATGTAATACAATCTTTTAGGGGGGTAGTGCAATTGCTGCTGAATGACACTGATGATTATTATACAGTATGTTGTTTAGTTGTTTAGTAATGTCTGACTCTCCATGATCCTATGGACCGCAGCATGCCAGGGACAACTTGTGTCTGGTTGTGCTAATCCATATCATTTTCATGGATACTGTAATAGGTTGTAGTGGAACCACGATTTGTCTAACCTCTCTGCTATGACCTGCCTATCTTGGGTGACCCTACATGGTATAGCTCACAGCTTCATTGAAGAACGCAAGCTCCTTCACCCCAACAAGGTATCAATCCAGATGGGGCAATATATATTTAATTATATAATCCAGCTCAAAATGCAAGCTGTTTTAATAATGTTTTTAATGCTATATTTTGTGCCTTATTTAAACATATGATTTATTAAATTATTGTTATTTAGATTATTAATGGAAGGTTGATACCAAAAACACTTTTACATTTTGCTTTGGTCATCCTATTTTTTTACCTTAAATTTCCCCATTCCAATGATGCTTTGAATATTTTTTTAAATTTGAAAAATCAAACTGCACTAGAGCCTTACTTCGCTATGGGTGGCTAAATCAGTTAAAGGTATATGGAAGATTTCTGTATTTTACTAGGTACTTGAGGTTTTGTGTACTTTATTTTATTAATAAAAATGATATCTTTAGGAAATGGTCCCATTAGTGCTTGACACTATAGTTTTGGATATAAGGCAAAAGTGGGTAATTTATATATATATAACTTTAATGAAAACAACATCGATTGAAAAATATTTAAAAAGGGAAGAGTTTAAAAACAAAGTCACTGACTCCTTAGTTGGTTGCTGCATACCTTATTATCACTTCTCATTTATAGAGTGTGAGTTTGTCAGCTGAAAATAGCTTAAGGAGGATTATAAGGGCATTTCTTTAACCCCAATAAACTTGAGATTACAGTATATCCTCAGTTTATATATAGTTTATATCATAATATCCTATATATGCCATGTGCACAATACACCCTATAGTTGGTACGCTGGGTGTAATAAGATTGACCGTTTTCTCTTCAATAGTCCTATATACTGGTAACCTGCATTTCAAAATCAATTTATAAGAGAGATATATGGGTTGTCTTAATGAAGTGATTATATTGCTGCATAGTAAGTATATGCACAACACCCCCAAGTTATTTATCTATATTCTCCACCCTCTCTCATAAGTCCCCACATCTTACACCATCATCTAGTAAGTGGTATACACTTTTCAGTGATTAAAGCCCTATCTCTCCTCTGAATTACAATGTTCAGTGTCTCAGTGTCTCTATTCTCTGTGGAGATTTTCGCTTCCTGGTTACGGCGTGCGTCTCAAACTTGATGACGTCACGCTACGTCTGCCTGCTTCCTAACATGTTTCTACGTCTGAACATCTTTCTCAAAGGATTAAGGCATATGGTAATGCTGTTGTCCTTTTATAGGTTCTGGTAGTCATGGTTACCTGAACTACCACGAGTGCTACACATTTAATTAACACTTGTATTTAGATGAACAATTGGAAAATAAATTGCATAGAGATCTTTATAGTAATTCATATATCTAAAAAAGATATTATATATTTATGCATGCATAATAGTAATCTTATGTCCTTTTATTGCACTATATAAATAGCAAAATCTAATATAGGAAAAAGTATTCAACCATTGGGGAGGATATAGAATATGTGTCTACAAATACAAGGTTATATATCATAAATAACCACATGAGAGGTAACAGTGATATGAAAAAAAATCCTAAATTAAGTTTAAAGAAATATTAAAATGTAGACGTACCGGATTATGCAAGTGTTAGGCAATATTATTTGTGATATTTGTCAATATCCCACCTTAAAGTGATTAACTGTGCTAATCTGCTTAATAAGCATGTACCTAAAAGGTGATACATTAAAAAGTGTCAAATGAAAATAAAATTAAAATTGTTCAAAGTGCATCAAAATGTGCTGTATAATGAATGAATGAATGGATTAAATGTCCAATTATAAATTCCATATGGAAGACCTTTGGCTTGGTCCAACCACCCAAAGGGTCCATATTTAATGTGCGCAGTGTGATCATTATAGGAAATCTTACTGTTGTAAGTTTAGAGTGATTTGAAAGTGGGAAGTGTAAACAGAGTATTCAGGTATGCCCTATATTGTAAAAAGCTAAAATAAAATGAATCTTCTATCCTGTGTGTAAATATATCCTAAATGAAAAGAGTGTCTCTCATGTGTAGACATATCTTATCAGAAGGAGAACTAACTGTTCAGAAAAGGTTGTTATCTCTTGCTCAAAGGTAAGAGACCAAGGGCCTCATTCTATTATCGGCCGTAAATCGGCCGTAAGGCTGCGATTCCTTGCGGGGGTTCTGTTAACTCGCGATTCTATTATACGGCCCCGCAAGGATCTCCCCTTACGGCCGGCCGCATATCTTGAAACCGGCCGTAAGCTCTGAAATCTAAAAACTCAAAAATAAATTCAAGCCTGCACTGTACAGCTCTGTAAATGCTAGGGATCATATTGGGGGACATGAGGATTAAAAGTAACCCACTCTCAAGCTTGCACATCAGCCCAAACCCGAGTTCAAATTAACTGTTTATTTTCCGGCTGCGGCGTGGGCGTGT
The DNA here is from genome assembly GCA_027410445.1 of Discoglossus pictus. NCBI lineage: Eukaryota > Metazoa > Chordata > Amphibia > Anura > Alytidae > Discoglossus > Discoglossus pictus. The sequence continues at coordinate 32,539,633 of CM050175.1, forward strand.
CTGAGGTGCTCCAAGCCCTATAGACTTTTTACATGTATATTTTACGTATATTAAAAAAATATATTTTACGGATTTGAGTATAGGGTAATTATGTGCTATTTTTGCTAACACCGAATATCACTTTATAGACTCTGCAAAGTGCAGGATGGCTTTATTTGAGCTATTTTATGTGCTTAATTGGTGCTAGCGGGACCTGTTTGCTGCAAGTAAGCTGTGGCTCGTTTTTAGCCTTGCAGACAGGGTTCCAGGAGCAATAGAATAGCAACCAGGCTTTTCTTACGGCCGATTTCCTTGCAGCCGTTTTAGATCAAAGGCTTTCCTCCGGCGCGATCGGCCGCAAGAGATAACAAGGCGCCGGCCGCAATCCTGCCGGAACCCCCGGCCGGAGGGGAATAGAATAGCCGGAAAGCTTGCTGCCGGTCCTTGCGGCCCCGCATCGGCTGCGGCCGATAATAGAATGAGGCCCCAAAAGTCTAGCTTGAGTTTGTTCAGTCCTTTATGAAATAGTAATGAGATATCAACTTTGTCTCAGTTAAATGAAGGCTGTATATGAAAAACCTTCATTTAGGCCATTGGGTACCTGTGCTCTCAATTTGTAAATCCATCTGGATTCACATTGTAATAATTTTTTTGGGAGGTCTCCCCTCCTAGGTCCTGATGTTACTGAGTCTATAATACAGAATTTGAGCACATCAGCATTGTTATTGTGCTAATATTTAACATGTCTTTCTATAGGAGTGTCATATTCATTAATAATCGAATATACATGTTCTCCTACTCTCCGGCGGAATTCCCTACAGGTTTTGCCTACATAGATCTTATTGCACAAACAAGTGGCTACATATACCACTTCAGAATCATGCCCAAAAGTCATTATGCATCTAGTTACATTTTTCTCATTTGGAGTGACATTTCTGGGAGTGCTATTTTCTCCTCGTACCTTATTGGTATGTATATTTAGCAGATCGGTTATATTGCAGTTCCAGGCATTTTTGTAGGCCAATTTAAGACTTCTAATCGTTCTCTTAATTTGTCTACTTCAATTTTACATTTTTCATCTGAACTGCAATTTCTCAGAATCCTTAGGTATTGACCTTTAGGGATTCCTCTCTTTAGAGGCTCAAAGTGTTGGCTCTCCCATTTTAAAATAGTATTTGATGCTGTTTCCTTTCTGAAAGTAGATGTACCAATGTTTCCTTCTATATCTTTCTTTATTTTCAAATCTAGAAAGGAAACCTCACTCTGACTTGCCTCAAAGGTGAATCTTAGGCCTAAATTATTGTTATTTAAGTATTGTATAAATGAATTCAGATCTTGTCTGTTGCCTGTCCAGACAAGAATGTATCTTCTCCAAATAAGTATGTTATCTCCAAAGGCATGTGCATTATCATCATATATATACTTGTCCTCCCACCAACCCAAAAATAGGTTTGCATAGCTAGGGGCACATGGTGTCCCCATAGCCGTCCCCTGTTGCTGGTGGTACCATTGTTGGTTAAATAAGAAAAAGTTATGTTTCAGAACGTAGTCCAACAGTGATATCAGAAAGTTGTTTAGTTCATCAAAAGTTGCACCTTTCATTTGTAGAAAATATTTCACTGCATCAATTCCAAAATTATGAGGCAAACTGCCACATAAAGCTTCAACATCAATACTTACTAGCCAAGACTCGGTTGGTATATAAAGATCTTCCAGTTGTCTAAGGATATCTGGAGTATCCTTTACATATGAAGGTAGACCCATCCCAAATTCTCTCAGGCGGTGGTCCAAGAATAAGCTACAGTTATGAGAAAGGTTATTAGTACCTGAGACTATAGGTCTTCCAGGGATAGGACAAGTTTTTTTGTGTACTTTTGGAAGTAAATAGAAAACTGAAACAGTAGGGAATTTTGGAAACAGAAATTGATAGGTCTGATCATCAATAATTCCTTTACTTTTTACATCATCTATAATATTCTTTAGTCTTAATTTGAATTCAGGAGTGGGATCCTTAGTGATAGTCTTATAAGTTGTTCTATCTTTTAGAATTCTATTACACATGTCTTTGTAATCCACATTGTCCATTAGGACTATGTTCCCACCTTTGTCTGCTGGTTTAATATGTATAGATGTGTTATCTTTTAATTCTTTAAGAGCTTCATATTCAGATTTTGTAAGGTTGTAATTTCTCTTATGATTTATGTAATCAATATTTTCGATGGCATTTGAGACTAAAAACTAAAAAACACCCAAATATTAGCATACTCTTTCAGTTGAGGTGTGAATGTACTTTTATTCCTCCATGTCTTTGGCTCAATAATTGGAGTGCAATTCTCTTCCAATAATGTTATTAGACCTTGTACTATCTCAATATCCTCTTGTGGTACACCAAAATTCATAATTTCCCTATCCTGTTTCATTTTGTAGAATTTATGCAGGGCTAATTTCCTAGAGAAAAGGCTCAGATCTTTAATGTGAGTAAAGGTATCTGCTTTAGATGTTGGTACAAATGTTAAACCTTTACTTAAAACTGAAATGTGATCTTCTTGTAAATCAAAATGGGATAGATTTATAATTCTTAAGTCATCCTCTTTTTTATTAGGATTTAGAAGAATTGATTTGTTCTGGTTTGTATTCATCCCCTTCCTTGAGATCGTCCCCCTCCTAAAAAAGGAGGGGGGAGATCATTATCATATCTTAGATGTGATCTTACTTGTCTGTCAGATTCATATTGATTCCTTCTGGAGCGTTGTTCATATTGCTCTCTCCTCCAGTTAGGGTTTCTAACCCTATTGATTTCTTTCTTTTGATATATTTTAAGACCCACATGGTTTGTTCTGACACATTATCTTCCATATCTGAAGTGTCATAGTCTGATGAACTGACCTCAGATCCAGTTTGGGATTGAGAATTAAATGGCAATTTCTTATATATTTTCCCTGTTTTGAAATCATTTTGTTCTCTGAGATATTTTCTCTGTTTATGATCTTTTATATCCTTTTTAAATGTATCAATATTTGAATTCAAGTTGTTACATAAACTTTCAAACTCAGAGAGTTGTACTTGGTTCAACATTATTTTTTGTTTGATATTTTCCTTTTTTTTTTTTTTTTCAGTTTCAATGATTAGGGACATAAGTTCCATAGAACATTTTAATAAGAATTATTTCCATTTGGATATGAATCCTTCATCATTTACATTAGAGGCTGGTGTAATATTAGTTCTTAGGCCTCTAGGAACCAATTTGCTTTTCATGTAATTTTGAAGACTTGTTATTTCCCAAATTGATCTAATTTGTTTTCTCATATTTTTCTGAAGTTTGTACATGGCTGAGTTTACATCTTTATTTTCAATTCTGGGTTGTTCAGAGGGCAGGAAAGTTTCTTCTGCCTCTATCTGTAACTGTGTAAGGTCCAGATTAGAGATGTTTACTCATGCCATCTTCCTTATATATCTTCTAGATCTCTCTGCTGCCTTTGACACAGTTGACCATCCACTTCTACTCCATATCCTCTCCTCCCTCGGTATTCGAGACACTGCCCTCTCGTGGTTCTCATCATACCTACAAAATCCATCATTCAGTATCTCCTTCTCTGACACGTCTTCTTCTCCTTACCCCCTGTCTGTTGGCATACCCCAAGGATCAGTCCTAGGGCCGCTTCTCTTCTCCATCTACACTTCCTCACTTGGTACCCTTATAAACTCTTTTGGGCTGCCGTATCATCTCTATGCAGATGACACCCAAATCTACCTCTCAGCATCAGATCTATCCCCCTCTCTTCTAACACATGTCTCCAACTGCCTCTCTAGTATATCCTCTTGGATGTCCACCCACCATCTCAAACTCAACATGTCTAAAACTGAACTCCTAATCTTTCCTCCCTCTCCCACTGTGTCAATTCCTCGCATCTCTCTCACTGTCAACAATGACATCATCACACCCACCTCCCAAGCCCGTTGTCTTGGGGTTCTACTGGCCCCCGCACTGTATTTCCTCCCTCACATACAATCACTAACTAAATCTTGTCTTCTCCATCTAAAAAACATCTCCAGAATTCGCCACTATCTTACACAAGACACAACTAAAATCCTAATACACTCTCTCATCATCTCTCGACTGGACTACTGCAACTCGCTTCTTGCTGGCCTACACACCACCGACTATCTCCACTTCAATCCATTATTAATGCCTCTGCTAGACTCATCTTCCGTACACAACGTTCAGTGTCGGCATCACCCCTCTGTCAATCTCTCCACTGGCTTCCCATAGCCTGCAGAATCAAATTTAAAATCATGACTCTAACTTTCAAAGCCCTCAACAATACCGCTCCCCCAAACATTTCTGGTCTTATCTCCAAATACTCCCCCACCTGCCCTCTTCATTCTGCTAATGACCTTCTTCTTTCCACAACTCTTGTCACCTCCTCTCACTCTCGCCTTCAGGACTTTGCTCGTTCTGCCCCTATTCTCTGGAACTTCTTGCCTCGCTCCACCAGATTATCCTCCTACATCAAAACATTCAAAACCTCTCTAAAAACACATCTCTTTAAAAAAGCGTATCATCTTCCACCCTTACACACTCTCACCTCTCTCTCCCTCATTTTTCCTCACACAACACCTTTAGGTTGTAAGTCTGCGAGTTTCAATCCCACAAGGTGCTTTAGGGAAAGCACTATGGACACTATGGATTTGAGACTCAAAGACAGGGCCCTCCTTGCCTTGCTAAATTTTTATTTGTATGTATCTTTGTCTTGAACTTATCTTATGTACAGTTCTACGGAATAAGCGATAATAATAATATATGTGATTGTCCACAATAACTAACAAAGTTGGGTATTAAAATGTAGACTTGTAATTATAACCACTAAATGTGGATTAAACCACTTATTGTCAATTATCAAATATCACAAATAATATTGCCTAACACTTGCATAATCCAGTATGTCTAGATTTTAATATTTCTTTAAACTTCATTTAGGAATTTTTTCATATCACTGTTACCTCTCACGTGGTTATTTATGGTATATAACCTTGTATTTGTAGACACATATTCTATATCCTCCCCAATGGTTAAATACTGTTTCCTATATTAGATTTTGCTATTTATATAGTGCAATAAAAGGACATAAGATTACTATATGCATGCATATATATATAATATATTTTTTATATATATGAATTACTATAAAGATCACTATGCAGTTTATTTTCCAATTGTTCATCTAACTACAAGGGTTAATTAAATGTGTAGCACTCGTGGTAGTTCAGGTAACCATGACTACTGGAATAAAAGGACAACAGCATTAGCATACGCCTTAATCCTTTGAGAAAGACGTTCAGACGTAGAAACATGTTAGGAGGCAGGCAGACGTAGCGTGACGTCATCACGTTTGAGACGCACGCTGTAACCAGGAAGCGCGAATCTCCACAGAGAATGGAGATGCTGAGACACTGAACATTGTAATTCAGAAGAGAGATAGGGCTTTAACCACTGAAAAGCATTTACCACTTACTAGATGATGGTGTAAGACATGTGGGGAATAATGAGAGAGGGTGGAGAATATAGATAAATAACTTGGGGGTGTTGTGCATATACTTACTATGCGGCAATATAATCACTCCATTAAGACAACCCATATATCTCTCTTATAAATCGATTTTGATATAAAGGTTACCAGTATATAGGACTATTGAAGAGACAACGATAGATCTTATTACACCCAGTGTACCAACTATAGGGTGTATTGTGCACATGGCATATACAGGATATTCTGATATAAACTATATATAAATTGAGGATATACTGTAATCTCAAGTTTATACTCCTCCTTAAGCTATTTTTAGCTGACAAACTCACACTCTATAAATGAGAAGTGTTAATAAGGTTTGCCGCAACGAACTAAGGAGTCAGTGACTTTGTTTTTAAACTCTTCCATTTTTTTATATTTTTTAATTGACGTTGTTTTCATTAAAGTTATATATAAATGATCCACTTTTGCCTTATATCTTTATTTTATTAAAAAGCAAATAAAAGCTATGTTTCACTCCAATATGTACTGCTTGATATGCAGAGTAGGGTTCTAGCCTATCAGGGATTATATCTCAGCAGAATGTAGTATGATGTTTTCTGAGACCTGCTTCCTGATAGGCTGGGACACTACACTGCACAACCAACACTACAGAAACTGTATCTGTATATGCTACAGTGGACAGACCCAAACAGGGACAATTTGCACAATCGTATGCAGTAAAAACAGAACTTTTAATTGCCTCTCAATAAATACACAGAAAATAAATACATACAGTGGATAAAAAGTCTACACACCCCTGTTAAAATGTCAGGTTTCTGTGCTGTAAAAAAATGAGACAAAGATAAATCATTTCAGAACTTTTTCCACCTTTAATGTGACCTATAAACTGTACAACTCAATTGAAAAACAAACTGAAATATTTTAGGTGGAGTGAAGAAAAAAAAAATGTGGTTGCAAAGGTATGCACACCCTCTTATAACTGGGGATGTAGCTGTGTTCAGAATTAAGCAATCACATTCCAAATCTTGTTAAATAGGAGTCAGCATACACCTGCCATCATTTAAAGTGCCTCTGATTAACGCCAAATACAGTTCAGCTGCTCTAGTTGGTCTTTCCTGAAATTTTCTTAGTCGCATCCCACAGCAAAAGCCATGGTCCACAGAGAGCTTTCAAAGCATCAGAGGGATCTCATTGTTAAAAAGTATCAGTCAGAAGAAGGGTACAAAAGAATTTCCAAGGCATTAGATATACCATGGAACACAGTGAAGACAGTCATCATCAAGTGGAGAAAATATGGCACAACAGTGACATTACCAAGAACTGGAGGTCCCTCCAAAATTGATGAAAAGACGAGAAGAAAACTGGTCTGGGAGGCTACCAAGAGGCCTAGAGCAACATTAAAGGAGCTGCAGGAATATCTGGCAAGTACTGGCTGTGTGGTACATGTGACAACAATCTCCCGTATTCTTCATAAGTCTGGGCTATGGGGTAGAGTGGCAAGACGAAAGCCTTTTCTTACGAAGAAAAACAGCCAAGCCAGGCTACATTTTGCAAAAACACATCTGAAGTCTCCCAAAAGCATGTGGAAAAAGGTGTTATGGTCTGATGAAACCAGGGTTGAACTTTTTGGCCATAATTCCAAAAGATATGTTTGCCGCAAAAACAACACTTTACATTACCAAAAGAACACCATATCCACAGTGAAGCATGGTGGTGGCAGCATCATGCCTTGGGGCTGTTTTTCTTCAGCTGGAACTGGGGCCTTAGTTAAGATAGAGGGAGTTATGAACAGTTCCAAATACCAGTCAATGTTGGCACAAAACCTTCAGGCTTCTGCTAGAAAGCTGAACATGAAGATGAATTTCATCTTTCAGCATGACCACGACCCAAAGCATACATCCAAATCAACAAAGGAATGGCTTTACCACAAGAAGATTAAAGTTTTCGAATGGCCCAGCCAAGGCCCAGACCTGAATCTGATTGAAAATCTGTGGGGTAATCTGAAGAGGGCTGTGCACAGGAGATGCCCTCACAACCTGACAGATTTGGAGTGTTTTTGCAAAGAAGAGTGGGCAAATCTTGCCAAGTCAAAATGTGCCATGCTGATAGACTCATACCCAAAAAGACTGAGTGCTGTAATGAAATCAAAGGTGCTTCTACAATGTATTAGTTTAAGGGCGTGCATACTTATGCAACCATGTTATTTAATTTTATATTTTTTCTTCCCTCTACCTAAAAGATTTCAGTTTGTTTTTCAATTGAGTTGTACAGTTTATAGGTCACATTAAAGGTGGAAAAAGTTCTGAAATTATTTAACTTTGTCTCATTTTTTTACAGCACAGAAACCTGACATTTTAACAGGGGTGTGTAGACTTTTTATATCCACTGTAGATATAATTCATACGGTGTAAACCTTCCATATCCATTTAAAAGTAATTTCCACCCTAAACCTTACTTTAATCATGCTTCTTATTTATTCTTTTTAAATATGAAAAGTTATTTTTATTTATGTAATGCTCTAAATCAAACCTCCAACATATAGCACAAAAAAGGGTCTAAAAATATTAAACAATTCAGATTAAATTTAGCATCAACTTGGTATTTAGTTTCGTAACTTAAAATAGATTAAAATTGTAAAATGTTCCTTTATTTGCTGCTTAGGAGACAATTCCTAATTTTTCTTAGTTTTGTTTTATGTCGCTTCATAAAAGAATCCTGATCAACAATTTCCATTAAAATGCTTTTTTATACAAATATAGGACTGTATTGGTTTGTGTCAGAGAGTAATTTCATAGGGCCTCATTTAAATGTGATTTGGCCAATTGAATAGGGCTCTATATAATCACAAAAACATTATTTTTACAGAAGTTTTTAGTTAGTGAATTTCTATCCAAAAGCAAGGTCTTCACTAACTAAAAACTTCTGTAAACAAATATACTATGTGCTTATATAGAGCCCTATTCAATTGGCCAAATCACATTTAAATGAGGCCCTAAATATTCAATCCTATAATTAAATTGTACAATGCAGGTAAGATACAGAATATTACACAAGAAGTTCATATAACAAAAATACAACATTCAAGAATAAGTGTTAGTTTATTCTAGTATTCTTGTACTAACAGATATCATTATTACTGGGCTGTGCAGATTAATTGCATTCATAAGTTTTACATAACCAGTTTTCTTACTTTTATATGAAAGGAGTCACATACATATTTCAGTTATTACATTGTTTAATTTAATTAGATTTTGTGTTTTATACAAAACATGCTGTGTTTCTTAATATATTTCTCTTATTATATTAGAATACCTCATTATAATAGTCATTATCCCCATTAAATTAATTTATTTTACTAAAAACTTCTGTTAAAAAAAAAGCTACGTGCTTATATAGAGCCCTATTCAATTGGCCAAATCACATTTGAATGAGGCCCATGGTTTGTAAGAATATGTGGAAATATGTATCCTCTACTAAAGTTTCATGACAAGATTCATATTACTGAATGGGTGGCTTGATCAGTTATCAGTGATGACACATTATTTTTTTCCCAAACCAACACCTCCCTTTAATAACAATTGATAACTGTTTTTAAATAAAGATACGTCTTTAATTGTAAAATATTAAAAATTAAAAGTATTATTAAAAAATTAAATTGTATACATTTTCAAAAATGATACCTTTAATAAATTGGCTCAATTTGAGCTCTGTATGAAATACAATAGTACATAACAACAAAGGATATCCCAGGTAACTAAATAATTATGACCTTTACCTTTTTTTGTGTGCCTTTCTTTGGATCCATTCACAATAAACATAATATAAGGAACAGAGTAGATTAAAAACTTTGAAGTTGATGAATCAACTAGTCTTTTAAACCCAATAACTATTGAAAGAAATAATAATGTCTGTTAAGTTTCTGCTGGAAAATAGGACAGGTTTAATTTAGTAAATAAAATGGAATACTTACATTTTAGAAAAATGCCCACATTTCATGTCATCAATATGTCACTGTTTATGTGAATCCCTTATTTGTAGAGTAAGTTTGAGGTTTTGTGCAAGGGTATAAAGAGAATACTTTAAATTGCACACTGCTGGATAGGTACAGATCACCAGGGGATGTAATCTCTGACCATTCCTGTTTTGATAAAGTTGCCTCCTTAAATGTGTCTATTATTAGAAATGAGAGTAAATGCTAGGTTGTGATTCTTAATTACACTTGCATGTTTTATATGTTCAGTATGCTTTTGATGTCATCACACTATATTGCTGACAATATATTCAATTGTTATATATATATATATATATATATATATAAATATATATACAGTATATATATATATATATATATATATATATATCACATACATAGTTGTGAGCATACGAGCCGTTGCTCACGCTTGCGGGCTCGCGTAACGAAAAGCGAGGGTCGCAGTTGCTGGCATGGAGCGCCGAAGGTGCTACTTGCCAGCAACTGCGACCCTTGCAAAATTTACGCCGTTACGCAAACAAAATACGAGAAACGCTACGACCCATTACGACCTCGCAAAAATCGTCCTCAACACGCACACATGAAAACATGAAAAATACAACAAATACACACAACAAATACATAAAAAGCTTACTTACAGGAAGAGGGAGCATTCAGGACCTCGAAAACTAAAGTTACACCTCAATTTAAGTCAAATTAAAAGAGTTTAGACACTAAAAAATTCTCTAAGCGAGAGAAAAAATGGACGCCGAAAAAAAAGAAAACGAGGCTACAGCAGTCTAAGGACGCAAAACACCACCAAACACCTACGTATTTGCCGAAAAACACCTACGAGATTAAAAAACAAGGCCACAGCCCGCACAACCCCAAAAACATTACAAACACAATAAATACAAACACATAAAAATGTTACTCACAGCAAGGGGGGGCACCGAGGACCTCTGCAAGTGAAGATACACCTCCATTTAAGCACAAATTTCGGAGTTTAGAGACGCAAAAATCACCTAAGCGAGAGAGAAAATGGCCGCTGAACAAAACAAAAACAAGGCTAAAGGTCCCTAAACACGCAAAACACCACCAAACAGCTACGGATATTCCGAAAAAGTTGCAAGACATAGAAAACGAACGACGCTACATCAGCCACATTATATACACCAAACACCATTAGCTCACTTATAATTTCATTGCCATCATTTTTTGACGGGAAATTCGCTAGTATATACATATATACGTGTAAGATTCAGAAACCTTCCTGATTTTGTTAATAATGGATAACGTTCCTAGCTGAAATGGGAACTTTTATTAAATTCTTGTTAGTGTCTTTATGCAGCTTATATATTATGCACACATTATCAAGATTACTAGTTTACATAAGTTTGATTCTTGCAGTTGGTTGGTTTTACAAGACTTGGGTGTTCCTGATGGCTTAAGTGATGTCCCTGGTGGACTGAACTCAGCCCCTTTTCTGGTTAGTAGGCAAAATTACATCTCTCTTCTGTCAGTCCTAGGGGTGGAGACATCCCGGCAGCAAAAGCGCTAGTACCTGAACCATGTATGTTGGTCATGTGACCTATGGTTGATTTCCCATGTTTGTCATGTTAAAAATATTAATAAAGTGGCTGTGGCCTAATTTTTCCAAGTGACGGTTCTGTCATTTATTGGTTGTAAGCCACAAGCCAAAAATATGATAGTATTTTTGGTTTGTGTTCATATGTTTGATCATTGAGAAAGACTAGTGATTAGTCCAAACACATTTGATATTCTAATCCACATATCAGATTTTATCTTTTGATCTTTTAACCCACATATTGGATTTTTTTTGAAGGGCACACATACTGTTTAATTTTTATTTCTATTTTTTTTTTTATAGTTAGTATCCTTTTATTCACTTTTGCACTTTTGGATGTGTCAAGGGAGCTTTTTGTGCCAAGAGGTTTTCAACTGACAAGGGGACATCCTTTGAGTTTAGAAGTAAAAAGATTCCACCTTCAAGAAAGAAAAGGGTTCTTCACAGTAAAGGTGGCTAATCTGTGGAATTCTCTTCCAAAGGAGGTGGTGACAGCAAATGCAATAGATATCTTTAAAAAGGGACTGGATATATTTTTAAATAAAAAGGTTTATCAGGGTTATCCTGGTTAATTAGGGGTCAGGAAGGAATTCATTGTTTTCCCTTTTGAAGTGATTGGCAATGTTTCAATGGGGATTTTTTTTTGCCTTTCTCTGGGCCAATTAACAACTAATCCTCATACTGCAGATCAGAGGAGTTCTCAAAAGGTTGAACTTGATGGACTATAGGTCTTTTTTCAACCTCAAATACTATATAACTCTGTTAATTTAATCAATAACCTAGCAAATAGCTAAGCTGAATTGCTCATATATTCATCTATGTTCAAAAAACCTTGTAGATTAGCAATGTTTTTTTAAGTATGCAAAAAATTAACAACATCAGCAGTCCTGTAACTCATTGGTATAAAAGCATTTTCAGAGAAAATCTTAATTTTAGCTGATCCTGCTAGTGTATGGAAGCTGACATGGTAGTCATATTTAAATTTCAAGGCACAAAGGGCCAATTACAGAGCACGGGAAGCAAGGCTTCCAAGTATACTTGCAACCTGCCTCTTCTGAGCATATGAGAGAAAGGAGGAGGAGTCGTTGTCATGGCACCAGTGTGGCTCAAACCCTTCTCCCCTCCTCCCCCAAAAATACCTTATCAGCATGGGTGCAGGAACTGGGAGGGATGAGGGGGACAAATCCCCCCATATTTTTTTATGTGTGTGTTGATGTGTAGAGAAGCAGTTGTGTGGTATTTTTATACTATATGCGGTATCCTCCCCCACACACACAGATTTTATTTGACTCCTACACCCATGCTTGATCCATAAAAGACTTCCCTTTCAAACTGGAACACAAACAAATAGACAAAGAAGGGGACTTCTTAATACTTTAGGGAACTGTTTTAAATAAGCAAATTTATTTAGTAAATTTATATGCTCCTACAATAGCTTCTCACAATTCTTTCATTAGATTTAGAGATGTCGCGAATAGTTTGCTGGCGGATTGTTCCCGGCGAACATAGCATGTTCGCGTTCGCGGCGAACAGCGAACATATGCAAGATTCGACCCGCCCCCAATATTTTATCATTGAGCAAACTTTGACCCTGCATGTCACAGTCAGCAGACACATTCCAGCCAATCAGCAGCATACACTCCCTTCCACACCCTTCAACCTCATGGACAGCAGCCATTTTGGAATCAGAACTAACTTGCAGTCTTACTGAGAGGAGGTTGAGTGTAGGTGATACAGCATCAATAGGGAAAACCATAGCTAGGCAAGTTTATTCAGTGTCCAGTGCAGTGCTGAAGGACTCATCAGATCTCTGCTGTAAACACAGCACCCCAAAAAAACCTTTTTAGGGCTATAACATCATTTTTTTTTCTTTTTTTTTCTGTGTAATCTAACTTCATTTGCCTGTCTCCCTGCTAGCCCCTGCTTGTAAGTGTGTGTGTCAGGCTCACAGCTTATACTGTGTGTGCACAACTCATACAATATAATATTGTTTACTAGTTGTCTACTTTTAAAAAACCCAAACTTTTTTTTTCCTTAATCTAAGTGCATTTGCCTGACCGTCAATCAAAGTTCATTTGCTTGACCGCTACCCATACTGTGTGTCCTGCTTACAAGTACTGTGCCAAGTTCAACCAATCCAGTCTAGTTGGGGTACCAACAGTCCACATTTAAAAAACCCAAACTTTTTTTTTCTTAAATCTAAGTGCATTTGCATAACTGTCAATCAAAGTTCATTTGCTTGACCGCTACCCATAGTGTGTGTCCTGCTTTCAAGTACTGTGCCAAGTTCAACCAATCCAGTCTAGTTGGGGTACCAACAGTCCACATTTAAAAAACCCAAACTTTTTTTTTCTTAAATCTAAGTGCATTTGCATAACCGTCAATCAAAGTTCATTTGCTTGACCGCTACCCATAGTGTGTGTCCTGATTACAAGTACTGTGCCAAGTTCAACCAATCCAGTCTAGTTGGGGTACCAACAGTCCACATTTAAAAACCCAAACTTTTTTTTTCTTAAATCTAAGTGCATTGGCCTGACCGTCAATCAAAGTTCATTTGCTTGACCGCTACCCATAGTGTGTGTCCTGCTTTCAAGTACTGTGCCAGAGAGCATGTTGTGTGCATGCTTGAGCTCCAAACAAAAGGCTTTTTAGGGTCTTAGTCCCTCAAATACAAGTTTTATTTTAACACCTTTCTGTTTATAAGCACTTTGTGCACGGTGTTGTTCATTTTTGGGAGTTTTTGTGGTTTTTTTCTTAGTTTAATTTAAGTTTTAGTTTTCTGGGAGTCAGGCTCAAGTCTCTATCCCAGGAGAGTGAGCTGTCTCCTGGATACTTTGCCACACCCCTCCCTTAGCACTACACCTTCACTCCTGGAGCTTTGTTACTTTGACTTTTTTTCTTTTAAAAAGTTTATTAGGTTTTGTTGAAGTTTTGTTTGTTTGGTGTTGGGTTTTATGTTTTGGGGGAGAGAAGACAAGTAACATCTTTGTAGGCAGTGGGGGGGAAAACAATTAGAATTTTTGTTGAAAAGGCTTTTTTTTAACATCTGACACAGAGACACAGAGGGGTTAAATACCCTCTGTGTTCTCTGTGTTGTTGCAATTAGTAACACCTTGCAACAGGCCATTAACCCTTCCACTGCCAAAAATCATCTCTCTCTCTCCCTTAGTTTTTGTCTCCCTTAGTTTTGTCTTTTTGTTTCTTTTTCACACTTTTATATTTAAAAAAAAAGAAAACAGTAGAAAATCATAAAACAAAAAATAAAAATAAATAAAACAAATAAAATAAAAAAAAGGGTCTAAACATGAGGGATAAGACCACTAAGAAGCCTCAGGGTCAAAAGGGGGAATAATGGCCCCTGAAAATCCTAGCTGCAGCACTGCACAGCATAGGCCCCAGGCAGATAAGGCAGCCCCAGCTCCTGGTGGTTCTGCCAGCAGACCTACCCCTGTGGCTAAAACCTGGTCACAGGTGGTTTCTGCTGGCCCCAGTAATACCACAGCTGGGACTGAGGGGCAGATCACCAGGAAGCATGGGGTTAAATGTCAGATGTCTGGGGTCTACAGCATTGATATCTATCTGCGTGCTGCAGCTAATGTCATCAGCCCCTCTGTTATAGTAGCAGCCAGCAAAATGTACGGGAAAGCAGTTTTCTTTACCCGTACGCTGGCTGCTTCTCACATACTTATACAGAGAGGCATCACAGTGGGGGGATTATATGTCCCAATAGAACCCCTGGAAGGGTTGGGCACAAAAGTAACACTCTCTAATGTGCCCCCCTTCCTACCAGACTCCCTCCTGCGCCCCCACCTGCTAACCCTAGGGGAAGTAAAAACACCATTTATTAAAATTCCCCTGGGGTGCAGAGAGAGAGCACTTCGTCATGTGCTCTCTTTCAAGAGGCAGGTACAAATGTGCCTGCCTCAGGGCGCAGAAAACATTGAGGGGTCTTTTGGGGTTCCATTTGAGGGGGTGCTCTACAGGATTTTTTACAGCACTACGGAGTTGCAGTGCTATCATTACAAGGGGTTGGGGCATACACGTAGGAATTGTCCTAATGAAAAGCATCATGCCCCAGCCCCAGCAAATGGCACCTCCGTCAGTACAGCACCCATCCCCGCTGAGCCCATAACAGCGGGGACCTCAAGGGTCATAGCCCCCCCACAGAGCTCAGGCAAGGAGGCCGTTCCTCAAGCCACCACCACGGCCTCCAAACCCCCTTCTTCCCCAAAAAAGCCATCTGTGTCTGTGGTTTCCAGCAAGACTGCAGACACGGGGAAAAAGGGGAAGAATGTCACCGGTCCTCCCAGTGTCACAGCTGCATCTCCCAAGTCCCAATCTGCCCCCACCATAATTACATCAGTTAGTGTGGGGGCACAGTGTAAGCAGAGGGATAATAAGCCCTCTGCAGCGGAGGCAGCTAGTGGCAGCTCCTCTTCCAGGAGTGACGTCCCCAGGAAGAGGAAGCATAAAACCAACAGGGAGGTTGCTGATAAGTGGGAAGTGCTCTATAGTGGAGCACCTCCCTCTAAAAGCAAGAAGAGGAACAAAACATCTCCTCCTCATCCGGTGACATTGTCTGGCCCGGTTATTAAGCTCAGCCAGCCGGTGCCAGACCACACATCTCTCTCTCCAGACCCTATAGGGGTTAATGTGGAAAAGGGTCTGGAGGAAAAGCAGGGGCAAGAGGGTCTCCCAAGTGAGGCAGGGGTAGACAAGAAAGATCAGGTTCTGCCTCTGGCCTTTGAGGGGGGTCCCAACAAAGCCCCTGCTGAATGGGTAGTCAGTGTCCCTGAGGTGCTGAGCTTCAAGGGCACCAGTCAGTCTCCTCCTCCAGTGTCACTCTCTAGTGACGTACCTCGGGCTTTGTTAGAGCCCCAGGCCGAGTCACTACTGGAGGGGGAGAATATAGGCATGACCCCCATTCAGGACCCCATGGATTTGTCTGTCAGGGGGGATGTGGCACAAGGGGAAGTGGAAATGGGGGAGGGTGATAAAACAGGTTTTCCTGTTAACATCATGGGAGAGCCTGTCTACCCTCCTCAGCCGTCCACTGACCCTAACATCGGTGCCATCCAAGCTGAGCAAGCAGCGGTGGAACTGGCAGAGGAGGCATATAAAGCCTCCAAGGCTTCCATTAAGGAAGCCATGCCAGCCACTGCTGTCCAGCCAGCTACCCCTGAATGCACTCCTGAAGCTACAGGGGTGCAGCAGCAATCCAAGGGTCCATTATTTACCTTGAAGGGTGCTAAAGGGACTCCTTCTGTATCATCTAAGAGGGGGTCCCTGAGAATAAAGCTGAGGAAACTGACTCCAGCCGGGGAGGATGGAGTAAAAGTACTCAGCCAAGAGGAGCCCAGGGGTGACCCACTAGAAGGAACATCAGATTCTGGGTGGGTTATCCCTGTCAAAGAAATAGATCTATTCCTTGAGAGCACCCTTCATGGACAAAAGAAAAGGAAGGTGCGGCTGGCCTTGGAGAGGTGGAAGAATATGTCGTTTATTCTCCACTCTCTCCAGCAATATCTAGTGGTCAGCACTAGGGCCAAGAATTCTGGGACTGCGGAGCATCTCCGCGTCCGGAAATTCTATAAAATGTGCGTGTCCTATCAGCAGTCTCAAGGGTCTGAGGAACGCACAATTCCTGACACGCAGTAATGGCTTTGCACATCAGCACGCTAAATACCAATGGCTGTCAAGACAGTTTCCGCAGGTTCCAGGTACTCTCCTATTTATATCAGGGAGGGTACTCTGTGAGCTTCCTGCAGGAAACTCACACCACTCCAGAGGCTGAGGCCTCGTGGCAACTGGAGTGGAGAGGCAGGGTCTTCTTCAGCCACTTCACATCGGCGTCATGTGGAGTGGTGACCCTGTTCTCAGAGTCTTTTCAGCCAGAGCTGCTGCTTGTGAAAGCTGTTATCCCAGGCCGTCTAATCCACCTCCGGGTCCGAGAGCAGGGTAGCATCATTAACCTAGTTAATATATATGCCCCTGCTGGAGGGCCCGAGAGAGTGAGGTTCCTCGCCAGACTGTCCCAGTTTTTGGAGACGGTTGACGCAGATGAGTGTTTGGTACTCGGGGGTGATTTCAACTGCACCCTCGACGCTCTGGACCGGAATAGTCCAGAGCCGTACCTGCCTTCTGCGTCAGCCCTGCGGGAGATCATCGCTCGCTTCTCCCTGGAGTACATCTGGCGAGAGCAGAACCCAGGGGCATCATACGGTTTCACCTACGTCAGGGTGAGAGCCGGTCTGGTGTCCCACTCCCGGATCGACAGACTATATATATCTAGTCACTATATGTCACGAGTCGGTTCTTGTGCCATTAGGCTGGCTCCGTTCACAGACCACACTTGTGTGTCTGTGACGGTGGCGCTAACGCCAACAGCGCCACGAGCCGCCTATTGGCACTTCAACAATGCTTTGTTGAAGGACCAGGGGCTCGTGACATTGATCCGGGAGTTTTGGACGGACTGGAGGGGTTGCAAGGGGGACTTTGCCACGTTAAAACTGTGGTGGGACGTGGGCAAGGTTCATTTGCGACTTCTGTGTCAGGAATATACCAAGGGTGCGAGTGGGCAGCGCGAAGCTGAGTTGGAGTCACTCCGGGGGGAGGTACTCCATCTGGAGCAGAGGCTGTTCACTTGTAGGGACTGTGGTGTATCACCAAATTAATATATATATATTACACAAGGTTCGTCTACATTAAAAGGTATTTATTAAAAGGCAACAACACAATACTATAAATGTATCACAAACACACAGCCCAGACCCACGGAGCAACAACCCTTTTTAAATCTATCTACCTATAGTAATCCCCTTCCCCACACACTTGATCTCACCCACGGTTAGGCCATCACCATCACATCCACCAAGGAAGAACAGGAAGCAACAGAACAGTTTCCTGCCTGGCCCCATGTTATATACCCTTAGTTGAGATGATGTGATTTACATCACATCCTGTCCCTGCATCACTTCCTCCAGCAATTGTGGGAGGGAAGCAAAGACTCCCAGCCCTCCCACCTAGACCTGCCCAAGGAGGCCCCGAAAGGAAGATAAACCACCATGCAAGGAAGACAAGTTACCACATTCCCTCACTTTTTCTTCTTCTATGTTGCTCAGTTTTCTAGTTATCCCTCTAGTACAGGAGAACCTAGTGGGAGCAAAAACCTGATATACAGGAGAAATTCAACCCACCGTCCCTCCGGAATAGTTCCCTCAGTGACATAAGTTCTCCTGTACTTTCCTATGGCTGTCAATCCACATATTACACAAAAACAGAACTTATAGAGTTTAGGTGAGAGTGTGTGATAAATGTTTATGTATGTGCAATGTAAAACTTTATTGAAGAATGTATGAGAGAGAGAAAGAAGAGGAAAAACACAAAAAAAACATTTAAATTTCATTATTATATATCCTCCTTGCAAGTTTCTTCCTCATTTGTTTCATTGCCACACAAAAGTATATTATTATAATTGTCGTTAATACTTAAATGAACATGAGTACCAGCGACAGTGTTCGTAGGACTGGATGTGTCTCTGCATTGGTAAGAATTCCCCACCAGGGATGCTCAACGTTTTTTGTAGTAATTTCTATTTCCTTTTTCTGTTGTTCCAGTAGTAAGCTGATGGGGTGTAGTTGTTGTTTGGTACGTTTTACTAACTCATGAAGTTCCAAGGTAAGCTTTGGAATTGGGGGAAAAAGCTTCATTGTCAAATTTGTCCAATCTGCATTTGCAGTAAAATTGATCATTTCAGTGGTAAGGTTTCTTGATGGAAATAGTGTATGAGTTCCTACATGTATAGTAGTGGTTACCATGATACAAGACCCTTCTTCCACCAAACATATTTAATCAACTGTCCTATATTCAGAGTGGCCGATAAAGCATGCAATGTCCCCTATGCGGATCACCTCTTGCACCAGGTTTTCTTTTATCAAATGCACCCAGCCATCCTCCTCAGCTCCTTTCTCCCAAACACAACTGCACAGCCATTGGTGTTGAGATTTCCTGCAACAGCTTTCATCCATCTCCAATCCTGTAATAGTGGCCAGTCTTTTTGATGGGAAGTGTTGCTTGTAGATTCCATCACTTAACGTGCCAATGCTATGTATAAAGTTCAGTTGCTCTGCCTGCCCCTCCCAACGGGTAATTGCCAGGATTAGTCCTATTGTCCCAGATTGTAGTCCATGTGGCATCCATTGATCTGGGCCTTCAATATAGCTGTATTTAAGATTGTCCTCCTTTTCTTTTCAATGATGTGATAAGCCTTGTTGCATTGATTTGTCTTGCCCACTTGTTTTCCTGGATGTCTTTAATAGTTTCCTTTAAATCTGCCAACAGCTTTCCTCCAATCATAGAACAGAAAATGCCAGTTCCCACTATTTCATTCTTAATGCTGTTAGCAATGGAAGCAATATTTTCCTCAACTAGATGCAGGTTGTTGGCAATGGTGTGTATGTCATCAACATTGTCTGTCAGTCTACTCACTATAAGGGAGTCAGCTACTCCACCTGTTTTCATAGCATGTCCCATGCCATCAGTAAGGGAGTTTATCCTGCTGTACAGTCCAATGATGTCTGCTGAATTCCATACTCCCAATCCAGTTCCGACTCCTCCTAAAAGGGCTGCAAGTGTGTCCCGTTTTTCTCGACTTCCTGCTCCGGTCCACTCAATGATGGTCTCTTGTATACTTTGCTTAAACCACTGCCGCTGTGATTCCGGGCACTTTGGAGGAATAGAAAAATCATTAAAATTTAGAATTATTGGGTAGTAAGTCCACCCAACCCCTTGCACAACTGTTTCATGTGTTGGTACCACCACCAATCAGCCTATTGGCCATGGTACCTTCTTCTGATCTTTACAACGTTGCAGCTCCTTTACAGAGACAAATACTTCATCTATTGTTAGAACACACCCCTTTCCAGTATAAAAATTGCAGAATTCCTCTTGGTCATGTTGTGCAGCTATAACTGCAGCGTCCCATTCTCCACCTTCTTCTAATGTTAAGTTACTCACTACTACTGTAATATTTGTAACCCTCCCTTGTACCTTTGTTGTTATTTTAGTCCTTCCTTTAAAGTTTCCTGTATTCATTATCTGTCCATATCTTATAACCCATTCCCAGTTATGTCCCTCTATACTTTTTATTGGAGCTCTAAGAGCTAATCCCCTGATACTATCATGTTGCAAAATAATGTTTACTTGTAACCCTCCACCCTCTTTTACTTCCAATTCCCTGGGCCAAATAAATCTATCTGCTTGAACGTAATGTAACTCCAATCTTTTCAAACTCTTTCCCTTATTTGCGGTATCTTCTGGCCTTATTGCCTGTCTCCCCATTCCTACTGTGATACAGCTTATACTTATCCATCCTGTAACAAGGATCCACCACAATCTTCTGTTGACACGCATCTTTATTCTTAAACAGCCTTGCTCTGTGGGAACACTAGATTCCATAATTAGAAACATATACATAAAAACTAAAAACACCATTAGAGACTGTTAGGTATTTTAATTGCTTCATTTAGAAATTAATTGTATGTTATAAAAATTGTATGTTGTAGAAATTATAAAAGTATGTCAGCATTTTCCTTATCTCACTAGAATGTTTAAGTGCGTGATCTGTAGAGTGTCTATGTATAAAACATCTGTATCCTGTTTCCTGTTTTTGCTTCAGATACTGCTGAGACAATGTATCTGAAGCAAACAGGGGTTTTTTTTAGATGGTGTTTTGCCGAGTAAACATTGTCTGAAAAGACAGTTGCTTGCAATTTTGTATTTAACCCTATTTCCAACTATGCTAATAAGTTGTGACGTGTTCTATGCTATATAAGAGACAGACTGTCTAAATAAAGGGCAGAGATTATCCTGATGACACTCTGATTTCTGTGCATTATTTATCTCTCATTATATCTAGGTGCCCAGATATAATTGACACACACAATCAGAATATATAATTACTCACTAATCTGATCCTATCATTTTGGTCCTTCGAGCCGGAAGTTGTTTCCCTTATCATTCCTCGGACGAAGCAAAACTCCTTTTACCGTGCACGGGGGGGTAAGTCACTGAGGACTCCCTTACCTTGAGAAAGACCTCAGGCCTGATATATACGATCAGTTGGACCACAGAGGCAAGGTGTTTTTCCGAGGGATGACAAGGCACAGCTTACAACGAACTGACAGTGAGTATATGAATTTCTGTTGCATTTTGCATTTGTGTGTATGTTCTGTAGGTCCTTACCTTACGGTGATGTTAGGTAAAAGAGTTGTACAACTAGGTTTCTAGCCTAGTAATAGGTAGAAGGGTTGAAACTTACCCATAGGGAGGTAAAAGAGTCATTATCCTGAGGAAAAGACTATAAAATAAGTTCTCCGTACGTAACAATATTGAGAAAGCTTACCATGAAAAAGGGGTAAATGAGTCTGACTTTCACATGAGCTCTTGCAAGAAAATATGTATGTGTGTGCATGTTACCATTTTGTATGATTTAAATACCGGTACCGGCTGTATGTGTGTTTGTGAGGGGTGTAACACGGATAACAGTTTCTTGGTTATTATATATACCTGTAAATATTCTGTATATTTCTGTGTACTTGTGAGTGTATGTATATATGTACATATGTATTCTTTCTCATTCTTTACTTGGTTATACAATGTTGAAATATTTTGTCTGCAGTTTCTGTGTATTCATAACTTCTTACTAAAATACTCTGTAAGATTGTGTGTATGAAGCACTGGGTGGGAGATATACAGATTATTTCTGGAAAATGTATAAAAGGTCTGTTGGTTGTTGTATGTATATGTAATGCTATGTATATTTCCATGTACCTGTGATATTATTTGTTGTGTATATCTATTAACTTTAATTGATACTATAGGAGTTCAAGATATATATATATATATGTGGGTATATACATATGTATATGTATATATATATGTATATGTATAGGTGGATAGGCTCTCAAGGGCATAAATGGCACTGCCAGGAGTGTGGTTTCTAGACCCTGCAGTTTTCAAGGTTATCTCTACAGAAATGTTTAATATGCACAGGGTTTCTGGTGTGCATCTGTGACTTATGTCTGGTAAAAACACACTTATGTGTGGGAATTGTGAACACTGTATTCTAGAATTGTTTTCTTATGTGTATTTGTGTATATATATAAAGTTTCTGTGTCTTTGTACCTTTACTCAATGCTTTACCTTTGGGCAGGGAGGTGATTGATCTGTATTATGTGACGATGTGCAGGGTCTGGCCCACCCCCCACAGTCAGCATAGCAGACCACTCCCCTTTCTACTCCAATTTTCTCTGTGTGTGTGTGTTAGTTTTTTTATGTAAAATATGTCTGTCTGTAACCTTAAGGGAACATAGCAGAAGGGAGGAAGTGTGGTTGCTGTAAAGAGAGACAAAGGCATGTTATTATAACTCTTTTAAGTGATGACAATGCTCACCGCACCCACTGGATACACAGCATCTACTATACTACCTCTGCTGGAAATCGGTGCCCTGTATCCACTACTTCTTGGCAATATTAATCCTTATTACAAGGAAGGTATAGGAGACGTTCAAACTTTATTGAGCTTTACTATATACAAAGAAGTATAGGAAAGGAAAAGTAAACGCAACGTTACTTAATTAAGGAAATCAACATAAAAATACTAAAAAGTAAATACATTTTCTATACTAAAAATAACAAATTGTTGAAGATGAAAACAAAAAGTTAAATGTGTATCACAATGACGGTGCCTACGGGGGGAGGGACATGTAATGTTAACCACCTCTCTCCTTCGGAAGAGGATATGTTTATGTGTACACAGAAAAGACTTCCACGACTGACCGCCCCTCCACCTCCTGGGCATATGGTCACTTATAGTGATGATGTAGAGGACGAATTTGATGATGCCCGCAAATACCTGCTTGCCGCCACCGCTCCAAATCCACCTCCTCCAACACCACCACCTTAGGGACGTCCCGCCAGAACCAGGCGGGCACCAGATCGTCAATACGGAGGTAAGGGAATAACATCTGTGCCATTTTATCCCTTAATTGAGGTTCCCAATCCTAGAGGGGGGAAATGTGTTGCCACCCACAAGGCTAGTATACCGAGCATGGACAGATGCAGATGTGAGGAGAGCTGTAGAAGGAGTCCCCCACCCAAATGACAATATGGGAATTTTCAGACTTAAGTTCCAGCGATTGCAGCAAAGTTTTAAATTAAATGGTGTGGAGGTTGTACGGTGTCTGAGGCAGATATTAGGGTCCGATTGGATCCTTAGTGAAGGTGACTGGAATCCACTGGACCCAAGGGGGGAGCCATTGCAATATGGATCACAAGAACTGACCCAAAGAGTAGACACTCTAATAGGCAGAATAGCTGACAGACGCAGACTGGACTAAGATAAACGAGTGTGTACAGAAAGATGATGAAAGTGTGGAACAATATATGGGGAGGTTGCGGGTAGTATTTGACAGCCATAGCGGGGTAGCCAGACCTAACCCATATGATGATGCTGGACCATATGCTCAGCAGCTAAACAAATAAATGACTTTGTGATACAACACCAAATTACTTACAAAACATGTCCCCTTAGGGAAACCATAGAATATGCTAAACATGCAGAGGAGCAGTGTAAGAGAGCAAATGAAAAGAAACAGATAAAGCAAGATAGTAAACCAAAGGAGGTGTATTTGATGACTTCTGTTGATGGGAAAGCGCAACCTATAACTTTTTGCTTTCTTTTCTGGTGATGGTGGAAATAACCAAAAACGTGGAGGGAGAGGAGGTGGACGAGGTCGAGGTGGAAGCAGAGGACAAATTTTATGGAAATTGTTACGTATGTGGCAAGGCCGGCCACTTAGCACGTTCCTGCAGAAACAAAAAGTACCAGGAGGAAGAGGGAGCAGATGACGATGACCAGACTGACAAATGACTAGAACCAGGTTGTACCCTTCCTTTACTAATATTTGCTGAACAAGAATTGCATGAATCTGAATTGTATGAGTATGGTAATAATGACGCAAATTTGCCAGAAATAAATGATGTGTTGAATTTAGAATCATTTATAGACTTAATGGCTCTAGCAGAACAACCAGTCATTAAACTAGATGTAGAGGGGGTAATGATAACATTTTTATGCGATACAGGAGCCTGTAGGTCAGTATTGAGCGATGATGGCACATGGAGTATTTATACGTCATCACAAAACATACTGGTTAGGTCAGCAGCAGGACAGACAAATAGTGAACCTGTATCATGCCCACTTACAGTGAGATTGTTCAATGGCTAAACATTTGAGCATCCTTTTATACTCTCCCCTAGATGCCCGATAAATCTCTTGGGTAGAGATCTGATGCTGAAATGCAACATTAGAGTGGTTCCCACATGGAAAGGCATGAAAGCATACATGGGGGACATACCTGTCGATGTAAATGTAGTGCAGGAGATGGGTGAACCACATTACTTTTACACATTAGACATGGTGTCGAAAGGGCCGGCACAAGTATCCAGCACTTTGGTAGCCATGGCTAATGACCTAGCTCCATCTTCCAGTATAAAACAAAGCACAGGGTCATTACACTGCACTATGAAATTTGAAAGTACACCGGGGAGGGATGTGGACTATGAAAAACATTTTTCAAACACACCAATACCAGAATAACCTTGGATTACATATACTGGACAGAAAATGGGTATACAGGGGTGGGAGTAAAATTGAATGATCAAGACCAGTTACTCTATGCAGGACACACAGTGCCACACATCACTGGCTATGCCGGCTGGTGGAAGGTGGGTACAGGTAGGAGGGATGGTAGAAGAGGCTCAGACAGATAAAACACCATGGAAGTACTTACCCTATGACCTCGGAGTGCAGTACTCACCGAGCACAAAAATATATCGGAAAATCCTAAACTGGGTAACAGAGACAAAGAAAGGAATACACTTACAGTCATCCAGGTGGGAGAAAGTTCTTCTGTTAGAGGAACCATGACACAACACACAGATACTGTTCACTCAGGAACAGGAGGTAGCATTAGAGAGCCTTCCGGACACCTTATGGTCCACAGGGCCCGCTGATGTAGGCCTTATAAAGGGGGTAGAGCCAGTAAAAATCACCCCAAAAAGTACTTTTCAGCCACATCAGAGACAGTATCCTCTAAAACCTGAAGCAGAGAAGGGCATAGAACCTATTATAAAAGTTTTGATTGAGAAAGGGATTATAATTGAATGCCCAGGATCCCCATGTAACACCCCACTTTACCCAGTCAGGAAGACAACCGGAGCTTGGAGATTAGTGCAGGATTTGCAAGCAGTAAATAAAGCTGTAATTTCCCGAGTACCCACGGTGCCAGATCCACATACACTCCTAAATGACATGCAGCCAGATAACACACATTCCTGGCAGAAGAGGGACATAAGGTTAGTCGGGATAAATTACAGCTCTGGAAAGCAGAAGTGAAGTACCTGGGATACCTAGTGAGCAGAAAGGGACGATCACTAGACCCAGTTAGGAAAAGGGCCATACTAGAAGCCCCTAAGCTGGTCACAAAGAGACAAGTTATGTCTTTCTTAGGGATGGTAAATTTCTGCAGGAGTTGGATTCCCAACTATGCAGAACTTACAGGGCCCATACAACACCTTATTTATGCACAATCAATGTCAGCTAATGAAAAGGTAGCGTGGACACATGAAGCTGAAGCAGCATTCATTCAGCTTAAGAACACAGTAGTGGGAACATCTGTATTGGGATCGCCAGATTACAGCAAGCCATTTGTACAAACTGTTGACTCAAGGGGAGGCTATATGACTTCTGTTGTGACTCAGAAACATGGCCTGCGAGACCGACCCTTGGCTTTTTACTCAACCAGGTTGGACCCTGTAGCCAGGGGACTTCCGGTTTGTGTACAGGCTGTAGTGGCGGCTTCCATGGCAGTTCTGGCGTCAGCAGCCTTAGTCCTGTTCCACCCTTTGACTCTAAGAGTACCACATGCTGTATCTGTCATTCTACTACAAAATAAGGTTTCATACCTTTCCCCTTCAAGACACTTATCATGCATGACTATACTTCTGTCACAACCACACTTGCACATAGAAAGGTGCACAACACTGAACCCATCAACGTTAGTTCCCATCCAGGAAGATGGCACACCACATGCATGTACTGAAATCATAGAAAAAGAAGTCTCACCAAGAGACGGCCTTAGAGATGTTGCATACACCGAGGCTACACTAACTCTGTTTGTAGATGGGTCATCAAGTAGAAACAAAGATGGTACAAATGCAACGGGATATGCAGTAGTAACACAAGAAGAAACTATAAGAGCAGGAAAACTTCCATCACATTTTTCAGCACAGGCAGCTGAGATCGTGGCCCTTACTGAAGCCTGTAAAATAGGAAAGGGACCAATAGTAAATATATACACCGACAGCCAATATGCATTCTCAACTGTGCACATATTTGCACAATTGTGGAAAAATAGAGGTATGGTCACATCTACTGGCAGGCAAGTCACTCATAAACAACTCCTTTTGCAGTTACTTGAAGCCATTCAACTGCCCTTGAAGATTGCGGTATGTAAATGTGTGGCTCATACCACGACCACAGACGCAATTTCAATAGGAAATGGCAGGGCAGATACAGCTGCAAAGCAAGCGGCTCAAACGGGAAAAATACACATTTTTCTCTTACACAGCTACACATCTGTGTATTTCGTAAACCATATTGACAAGAGTATTCTACAGCAACTACAGGCAAATGCACCCTCACAGAAAAAAACATACTGGTTGAAGAAAGGGAGTAAACTAAATGCTGATAATATTTATGAGAGTATAGAAGGGAAACCAATTTTACCAAAATCACTATTCAGATATGCAGCTATGTTGAGCCATGGCATTAGTCATGTCTCAAGAGGGAGTATGGTAGACATGGTCAGCAGAATATTTTCAGCCTATGGATTAAACACCTATTTTAAAAAATTTTGTGCAGGGTGCCTTGTTTGTGCACAACATACCCCTTCCAGACAATATGTATGGATTTCATTGAACTAACAAAGTGTGAAGGGAAGAAATATTGCCTAGTGATAATTGATGTATACTCTAGGTGGGTGGAAACGAAACCATGTGCACACCCTGACGCAATCACAGTGGCTAAAACCTTAGTGACACAAATAATTCCTAGGTTTGGTATACCAGAGAAAATATATAGCGATAACGGCACACATTTTGTGAACAGAATTATCAACCACTTGAGTAAAGCATTACACATAGAGTTGAAAAACCACTGTGCGTACCACCCACAGTCAGCTGGATTAGTGGAGAGAACTAATGGTACCATTAAAAATAAATTGAGGAAAACGATGGCAG
Organism: Discoglossus pictus; assembly: GCA_027410445.1. NCBI lineage: Eukaryota > Metazoa > Chordata > Amphibia > Anura > Alytidae > Discoglossus > Discoglossus pictus. The sequence goes on from CM050175.1 coordinate 32,567,063, forward strand.
CGACAGGGAAAAATTGGCTTTACTGTTTACCATTAGTCATGCTAAACATGCACATGCTTCCAGGCAGGAAGAAGTTAACCCCGTTTGAAATATTGTATGGGAGACCATTCCTACTACCAGAATTTAGACCATTTATCTCAGAAGATGAGAACATGAGTGAAAACTTAGCAGACTATATGAGAAAAATGTTAAGTAAGAAAGATATTACCTCCATCTCTCTCTCTCATCCACAGCAACAGCAGGGACCCTGCTTGGTACAACCAGGCCAGTGGGTCCTAATTAAAGTAATCAAGCGTAAAAATTGGGCATCGACCAGGTGGGAAGGACCGTACCAAGTTCTGCTGTCAACACCCACTGCCTTGAAAGTTGCCGAACGAGCCACCTGGATACACCTGACTCACTGCAAGAGAGTAAAAGTGCCAGAGCTTGAGCCAGTTGATTCCTAAAAACCTGCTAGCTGACTCATTGCGAGTCAGGCTGGGCTACAAAGGGGGGGAAACTCGTCTCAAACCCAGTGAAGAACCGAATGGTGCAGGTTTTTGGGGTTCTCAACTGGCCCAAGAAAATGTCCTGGCACCTGTTCAAAAGACCTAACTGGTGTGGCCTAAGAATCTCACTGACATGCCTCATCTTGATAACTCTTTGCATAGTAGCACCCATAATCATATGGGAAGAAGTAACAAGACCCAGAGGCAACCAGACGCAATCTATTGGAGAGATGTGGATGAACAGAATGAGAAGAGACACGATGGAAGTCAATTTAACTGGCCAAGTGACCCTAGTGTTCAAGGAAGGGCAGATAGGAACCAACCAAATAGACCTATGTCAAGTACTAAGATGTGGACTTTCTGGAGGAGGACGTAGTGGAGGGGTGAGAAAAGCGCCAGTATATTTGTGTATAGCCTCTCTGTATGGAAATGAGAGATGTCCTAGCTGGAAATTGGCCGTATGGAATACAGGAGCTGACTGGGGTTACTCCCCACCTAATCACATGAAGTGCAAAAGTACAAAGAGACGCTTAAAGCTGACACGGGGTGTGGAGCCATCCTCTTGCAGCCAAAATCAGCTATGCAACCCCATCCGGATCACCCTCCAGGACCCACAAAAGTGTGATGAGGGGAGATATACTCTTGGAATTTACACCTCAGGCAGAGGTAACAACATGGAATATTTGCATATTCAGGTACTGCAAAAAGAGGAGCCCAGACAGACTATTGATACCATGCATCCGTGGATTGGTGAATAAGGTTGTTGACCAAGCAGTAACTCAACAATACCTAATAGAGACGATACCCCTCACTCAAGGAGAATCTGATTCTTATCTTGATCATGACATTGATGATGTATAAAAACAAGTGGATTAAGAGAAGCACCATGATGGTCCAGACCCCAACTCTTCACTAAAGAAAGGACTATGACCTGAACCTTGCCTTAAGACCTTGGTCTAATACATTTATAAGAGGAGGGATATGTTAGGTATTTTAATTGCTTCATTTAGAAATTAATTGTATGTTATAAAAATTGTATGTTGTAGAAATTATAAAAGTATGTCAGCATTTTCCTTATCTCACTAGAATGTTTAAGTGCGTGATCTGTAGAGTGTCTATGTATAAAACATCTGTATCCTGTTTCCTGTTTTTGCTTCAGATACTGCTGAGACAATGTATCTGAAGCAAACAGGGGTTTTTTTTAGATGGTGTTTTGCCGAGTAAACATTGTCTGAAAAGACAGTTGCTTGCAATTTTGTATTTAACCCTATTTCCAACTATGCTAATAAGTTGTGACGTGTTCTATGCTATATAAGAGACAGACTGTTTAAATAAAGGGCAGAGATTATCCTGATGACACTCTGATTTCTGTGCATTATTTATCTCTCATTATATCTAGGTGCCCAGATATAATTGACACACACAATCAGAATATATAATTACTCACTAATCTGATCCTATCAGAGACATATACATACACAAACAAATAGAAAAAAATAAAAAAAAATAAAAAATAAAAAATAAAACAGAATAAAAAAAAAACTAAATAAAAAAAACAAAAAAAACAATGTGTATTTATTTATTCAATTTGTACTTAACCTCTATTCCATATTTTGTCCTTCCTAAATCTTTTAAGCTGTGATGCAGCCAGACTTCTCCTTTCTCTGCGTGATCAATCAAGTATACAGAGGTCCCTAATTTATCTACTACAGTATATGGTCCCTTCCATTTTGCTCTTCCCCAAGGAAGGTGTTCATCTTGATTCTGCACCATAACTCGGTCCCCTGCCTCATATGATGTCAGATCCCCTGCTGCATCATACCATCGCTTTCGATGTTGGTATTGTTCTTCATCTTCCATAGCCACAGATTTATGAACAATTTCCAAGTGTGTGGCCAACTCCTTTACCCATTGATCTGTGATTGCAGCGGTTTGTAAAGCTACAGGTGGAGGTATTGTCATCCAGTTTTTCCAGGAGGGCATTGGTCTACCCATTAAAATTTCATATGGTGAAAATCCTGTTGATCTACAGGGCCTTGATCTAAGTCGGGCACATACTAAAGGTATGTATATGTCCCAAGCTTGCCCATGTTCTGCCACCAGCTTTTTCAGCTCTCTTTTTATGGTGCCATTCATTCGCTCAACTTGACCTGCTGCCTGTGGATGGTATGGGATATGGTGTTTCAGTTCAATACCCACCATTTTACAAAGTTCCTTCATTACATTTCCTATGAATGCCGCTCCATTGTCGCCATCAAGGACTTTTGGAATTCCCCACACTGTCAGTACATCGCTTACTAATTTCCTGGCTGTGGTTAGTGCTGTACAGTTTCTTGTTGGGATTGCGATCATCCATCTTGAGAAGCTATCTACTATCATGAGAATATATTTATTTCCTCTTGTGGTTGTTGGCAATGGTCCGGTGTAATCAATTTGAATTCTTTCCCATGGGCCTACAAGTGTCTGTCTCATTAATTCTCCCCTTCTTTTCCTCTTGCACATATAATACAACTATTTACAAATTCTTCAAAATCCTTGTTTTGCCCGATCCACCATCCCAAATGTTGAATCCTCTCTTTTGCTTCTCTGATCTTTGGATGTCCTCCTGCTTGTGACCCATGTATCCATCGGAGTAAGTCTTTTCTTACTTGTTGTGGTACAATCCAAATCGGTTCCCCGGTTTCTGATACACATATTAGCCCTTGCTCCTCCATCACTTTTTTGCCCCGTATATCACTTCTTCTCCCTTTTGTAATTTCTCCCGAATATCTTTTAGTTCCTCATCTTGATCTTGTAATTCCTGCAGTTGCTTCATCTTAATTGAAATAAATGTAGATTTGCTCCTTGTAGTAGAAGCTATTTGTAATGTGTTTTTTGTGGGTGGTTTCCAGTCTTCTGCTTGGACAGCGGCCTCTTTTGCATTCTGGTCAGCAAGGTAGTTTCCCTCTCGGTGTGGCCCTGTCTTTTTATGTGCCCGTACTTTGATTATGTTAATTCTTTTGAAATTTTGTGATAACTTTTCTACCATCTGCCATAGATCTTGAAACTTAACAGGGGATCCATCTGTGGCAAGGAATTGGTTACTATCCCACCATTTTAGCAGAAGGCATGTGCCTCGGAACACCCAGTCACTATCCAAAACAATTGTCAATATGTCACTTCTTCCAGACTCTTGCTGAAGTACTTCAATGACTGCAGCCAGTTCTGCATATTGTGCTGAATATGCTTTGATTCTAAATCCAAATTCTTTTATGATATCTTTACCCAACATTATTACTCCGGCCATTCCTGATATTCTTTTTCCTTGTGCATAGTGACAGCTGCCATCAGTATACCATACAGGATCTGAGGTCATCACAAGATGAGTGGCATCTTTGAACACCGCGTGGCATGTTGATTCAGGATAGATCTGGCATTCATGAGCTTCTCCCTTTATGCAAATTCCAGCCACCCATTCTTTTGGTTCTCTTAAGGCATGAGTTGAAATGTTATCAGCGAGCAGTGCCATAGTCCATTTCTGAATGCGGGCATTGTTGATGTGGCTGATTGCCAGGCTGCCTTGTCTGAGGATCTGCAATGGAGTATGATGTGTACAGATTATTATTGTCTGTGTGCCAAATAGGTATTTAAATCTTCTAATTGCCCAGTATGCTGCTAAGATCAATCTCTCACACCATCCAAATTTCAGCTCTACGGCAGACAGCATATGAGATCCAAAAGCCACTGGACGTTCTGCATGTCCCCACAGTTGAGTGATGACTGCTCCTTGTGAATCTGGCATTGTAATCGGATATAGTCTAAATTCTTTTTCATGGTCTGGAGATGCCAGAGTTGGTGCACTCCCTAGTTCAGCCTTCAATTTTTGTACTGCTGATGTGTGTTCCTCTGTCCAATCCCAATTCTGTGCTCTCAGGAGTTCATAAAGGGGTTGTGCCAGTTGAGCATATCGTGGGGTAAATTCACAACAAAATCCCATTATTCCAAGCAATGATTGGAGCGCTGTACGGTCTGTAGGAATGGGTAACTGAGCAATAACTTTGGCCCTGTCTTGATCAATTGATCGTCCATCTCCTGATATGGTTACTCCTAAGAAGTTGACTTTCTGGCATGCCAATTGTGCCTTTGCCCCATTTAGCTTAAGTCCAGCTTCCAGTATGCATCGTAATAATATTGCCAGGTCTTCTTTGTGTTCTTCCATGTTCGGGGATTGTAAGAGGACATCATCAACATATTGAATGATACGATCTGGACGTGTGAAAGCTGTCAATGCATTTTTCATGTATGTGTGAAAAATAGCTGGGGAGTCACAATATCCCTGTGGTAATACTGTGAAAGCATATTGTCGGCCCTCCCAGGTGAACGCCGTCCGGTAGTGGCATTCTTCAGCTAAGGGAATTGACCAAAATCCATTGGCCACATCTATTACACTGAATACTTTCATTTCTGGTGAAATTTTGGACATCATTTCACAATAAACAGAAACAACAGGGGCCATTCTTTTTGCAAGTTTGTTCACGGCCCTGTAATCAATGGTAAGTCTCCATGATGAGGCTGCTTTTTCATCTCCATTCCCTTTTAACACAGCTTTTCTCACAGGCCAACATGGTGAGTTACATGCATACCCATTTCCAGATTTAATTATTCCACGTCTCTCCAGCATTTCTATCATCTCGGTGATTGATGCCACTGATTCTCTTGGGACTGGATATTGCTTTTGCCATTGTGGATCTCCTCCTTCCAACAAGACCATTACTTTCATTCTTCCATAGTCTAATTTATCTGTAGCCCAAACAGGTATGTCTTGGATTAGCTTCTGCAGCCATTCTGGTTGTCCGTCTAGTTTCAGTTTGTTTTTTTCCAGACTTTTTATCGGAGAGACAATATATGCCATTGGGAGCACAACCCCTTTCGTCAACTCTGTACTTACCTGATTCACCTTTTCTGTCTTCCACAAACAAAAATTGGCAAGATCTACAATGAAATTTCCTTTTTTTAAAGCTTCTATTCCCAATATTTCCTCTGGCCAACCCACTATTGCTTCTACTTGTATTGTTTTTCCTCCAACTGCTACATCAATTAGACCTGCTCTAACCTCCTGTGGATTCCCAGTAACTCCCATAATACTTACTGAAGAATCCCCATTTTTGACCCTGTCGGTCATTGTAACTGCTGCTCCTGTATCTACCAACATATTTTTCCCTACCCCTGCGATGACTGTATAAATGGTAGGCCGACCTGCCTCATCCATGGTTAAATTAGCTGAGTGAATGAGATGCTGAGGCGCAGGGGTTGGGATTTGTCATTGTGACTCACTTCTACTCTGTCCCTCTTTTATAACACTATATTGCATCTTTGCCTCACTTTCCTTCAATTTCCTCTCTGACTCAGCTACCTTGTTTTTAAGTATGTGATTTTCCTCTTCTATCCTATCCTTCTGTCTCCCAATAGCCCATGTTACCGTTTCTCTCTCCCTCCTGATTAACCCTCCAGTTGCTGCCATCCCTATTCCTATAGTCCCTAGGTGGATCTCTCCATCTTTTGTCATGGTTCTGTTTTGGTCTCCAGTTTTGATCATCTTTTTTGTTCTGGGGTACATCCCACGTCTGGTTTCTCCATTTACCATCTATATCTCTACCAGACTCGACCTTAAATGTTCTTACAGCTGAAACAGAGCAGGCCTGTTCTGTTAAAGGATGCTTGATCCACCACTTATCAGCTCTAGTTAGTACCATTTCCAAGTCTGTTGGTGTTGGATCAAAAAGCCTGACAAATTCTTGACACTCCCGGGGAAGGGCTTCCATTACTTTTGCTATATGTTCTGGTGAGCCCAGCACTAGAGGCTGTTGAGGTTGTCGTAGAGTATACCAAAAAAATATCCTTTGAGCTACCTCTCTAGGACCATCTTTTGGCCTCATGGTAATATTTGCTATTTCTTTCTCTATGCTAAGTAGATAGAAATTAGTTGCAGCAACTCTTCCTGCCTGATCAGACACACTGTTATTAAATCCCAATAGTCTACTAGCCAAAGGACCCATAGCGTATTCTAACAGTTCTGTCCATTCCTCTAAGTTAAGACCTCCTTTTTTAGCTCTATCTGCTCCCCTCATAAACCAATGTGTAAACGTATTAAAGTTGTTAGTTGGCATACTTCCCCACCATTTCTGGAAATTGTCTTTATCTGCCATAGACATCGGTCGAGTCTGCATAGAAAATCCTGTAGGTGTTTGCCTTGCATTAAATAATTCTGAAACAATAACTGGTGCTTGTGGTATGGTATCTACTTGTGGAACAGAATAACATAAGAACTCTTTTCTATCTTGGTTCATTTTCGGCACTGGTTCTTTATTTTGTGCCACGAACATATCCAGATCTGGATATATTTTGGCAATGTCTCTGACTCCTTTTATCCCTTCTAACTTTGTTTTATTTTTATAGTCCATTATTATGTTTTGAAGTTCTGTTATTTTTACTCCATAAGCATCCCTCTGCTCTTCTATTTCCCTTAACTCCCTTTCTAGTTCCCCAACAATTGTAGTTGTTCTCAAAGCTGCAATTTTTAAACAATCCCTTTTGTCCATTGCTTCCTCCATTTTATTTGTTGTTTCCAAATTATGCTGCCGTAATTCTACAACTAAGTCTATTAGGCCTCCTATTGTGGCTACAACAGCTTGTGTGACCAAACTTTTCCTTTTCTTTGTTCTATACTTTTTGTTATTTACAATTTGTGTTAGAACATCCATTAATCTCTCCTCTTTTTCACTGTCTGGGTTTGCTGCCTCTGGAAGCTCATATGGACCATCATGTTTTTGAATATGTTTCCTAAAGTACTCACGCACTTCTGTGGGAAAGTATTTGGCCCCTTGAAAAGACATTCCTACTCTTTTACTCACCCAAGTAAGAATCCAAATCAATTTGCGACTAAAGTAGCATGCTTCTGAGTAGCCAACAATAGTTGATGACTATTCAGTAGGCCAGGTGTAATATGTAGAAAAAATAGACTAGTACCCACAATGCAAATTATACTTACCTTAGTATGGTGAAGGTAATACTTGCTAATTAACTTCAACACCAGTAGTGCCTATTAAAATATAATAGCAAGGCCTGCAGGGTAGGAGATATACCTGAACTAGGATATGCAAGACACCCAAAATGTATAAGGTATGGAAGCCTATAGTGTATTAAAATGCAAGCCTGAAATAATATATATATATATAAGATTTAAAATGGTTTATTTATTTATTTTTCTCCAGGCCTGTACTATGATAGAGGATTATAGAAAGAAAAAGAAAGAAGAAAAAAAAAAATGTTCTCTTTTAAAAAACAAAAAAACAAAAACAAAAATAAAACAAAAATAATAGTATTAACAAACTCAGGTATTTGAAACACACAACAAATTAATATATTCAAAATTGTGGCCTGATGCCCAAGCTTGTATATTAAAATGGAGGCCCGAACTAGGATATCAAATCAGCATTCAAATACACAAAGAAGCCGCATGGAGCCTACTATATTGTATTCAAATGCAGGGCTAGGCCTGTACTCTGATAGTCAAAAGCACAACAAAACTCAACTCAGATATTTGAAACCCACAAAAACAACCTGTATGATATCTTTGTTTTATGTAGCAAAATAAAATATAAAGGATTAAAAACAATAATTGAGGCCTATGCCCAAGCTTGTATATTAAAATGGAGGCCCGAACTAGCATATCAAATCAGCATTCAAATACACAAAGAAGCCGCATGGAGCCTACTATATTGTATTCAAATGCAGGGCTAGGCCTGTACTCTGATAGTCAAAAGCACAACAAAACTCAACTCAGATATTTGAAACCCACAAAAACAACCTGTATGATATCTTTGTTTTATGTAGCAAAATAACATATAAAGGATTAAAAACAATAATTGAGGCCTATGCCCAAGCTTGTATATTAAAATGGAGGCCCGAACTAGACTCCACACACAATCAGCACTTGATTTCCCATGCAGAGGATAATTAGACAAAGTACTTTTTTTTTTTTTCTTCCCTCAAAAAATAAATCTGACTATCTATTAATGTGATATTACTTCATAAAAAACCTTTGTAGAAGTCTAAAATTTGTGGTCGCCAAATGTGGTGTATCACCAAATTAATATATATATATTACACAAGGTTCGTCTACATTAAAAGGTATTTATTAAAAGGCAACAACACAATACTATAAATGTATCACAAACACACAGCCCAGACCCACGGAGCAACAACCCTTTTTAAATCTATCTACCTATAGTAATCCCCTTCCCCACATGCTTGATCTCACCCACGGTTAGGCCATCACCATCACATCCACAAAGGAAGAACAGGAAGCAACAGAACAGTTTCCTGCCTGGCCCCATGTTATATGCCCTTAGTTGAGATGATGTGATTTACATCACATCCTGTCCCTGCATCACTTCCTCCAGCAATTGTGGGAGGGAAGCAAAGACTCCCAGCCCTCCCACCTAGACCTGCCCAAGGAGGTCCCGAAAGGAAGATAAACCACCATGCAAGGAAGACAAGTTACCACAGGGACCAATCCCTGCAGAGCGAGTATGTAGAGAGGAAGGGTGTCCTCTGTGACCTGGAACGACACCAGGCCAAGGGGGCATACGTGCACAGCCGCTTAGGTTTTCTCAAAGATCTAGACCGCGGCTCGCGCCTCTTCTACTCACTGGAGAAAAACTGGGGTAACAGTAGGCACATCACCTGTCTTCTAGATGAAGACGGTGCCCCCCTTACAGATCCGAAGAGTATCCGGGATAGAGCCCGGAACTTTTATAAAGATCTTTACTCTCCGGATCCCATTTCTCCAGACGCCTGCAGGGTGCTATGGGAGGGGCTCCCCACAGTCAGTGAGGGTGTAAGAGAGCGGCTTGATATACCACTATCTTTTCAAGAGCTCTCTGAAGCCCTCCGTGCCATGTCCTGTGAGAAGTCTCCAGGACTGGACGGACTGACTGTAGAGTTTTTCCAATTTTTCTGGCAGACTCTGGGACCTGATTTCCATCTGGTCCTTGGGGAAGCCCTGGAGACCGGAGAGATGCCCCTGTCTTGTCGCAGGGCAGTACTTGCCCTGCTGCCCAAAAAGGGGGATCTCCGGCTTATTAAGAACTGGCGACCGGTCTCTCTGCTCAGCACAGACTACAAGATTGTAGCTAAAGCCATCTCGCTTAGACTTGGGTCTGTGCTGGCAGAATTGGTTCACCCTGACCAGTCCTATGCGATCCCGGGCCGGACTATCTTTGATAGTATCTTTCTGGTCCGGTATCTATTGCATTATTCTCGCAGGACTGGTCTGTCACTCGCCTTTCTCTCTTTAGATCAAGAGAAGGCATTTGATAGGGTGGACCATGGTTACCTCATAGCCACTCTGCAAGCGTACGGCTTTGGCCCACAGTTTCTGGGCTTTATAAGAACGCTGTACGCCTCTGCAGAGTGTTTACTTAAAATCAATTGGTCCCTAACAGCACCTTTGGTATTTGGACGAGGGGTGCATCAAGGATGTCCCTTGTCTGGACAGTTATATGCACTGGCCATCGAGCCTTTCCTCTGCCTACTGAGGAAAAGGCTCACAGGGCTGGTGCTAAAAGATCCAGACATGCGGATTGTCCTTTCAGCTTATGCTGACGATGTGCTCCTCGTGGCCCAGGATCCAGTTGATCTTGAGCTGGCAAAACAGTGCCAGGAGGTATATTCAGCTGCCTCCTCCGCTCAGATCAACTGGTCCAAATGCACAGGCCTTTTAGAGGGTAATTTACAGGTAGACTCTTTGCCTCCCACGTTTCGTGACATCACGTGGGAGGCAGATGTCATTAAATATCTGGGGGTCTACCTGTCCGCTGCGGACGCTTCCGTCCCAGACAACTGGAGGGAGTTAGAGGGCAGTGTCCTCTCTCGTCTGGGACGATGGAGGGGTCTAGCAAAAATGCTTTCCCTTAGGGGGCGGACTCTAGTGGTGAATCAGCTGGTGGCTTCTCAGATCTGGCACCGGCTGATTTGTCTGAGTCCGACCCCCGAGTTTGTCACCAATATCCAGAGGAATTTGTTAGATTTCCTCTGGATGGGAAGGCATTGGGTCTCTGCAGGGGTGGCAAGTCTGCCTTTGGGGGAGGGTGGACAGGGAGTAGTTTGTGTGTGCTCCCAGTTGTCCACCTTCTACCTTCAGTACCTGCAGAGATACCTATATGCAGATCCCTCTCCGCAGTGGTGCGCACTGGCATCCAGCTTTTATCGCCAGTTGCGCAACCTGGAGTATGACCGGCAATTATTTCTGATCAGGCCCGAGGGGTTTGGGAGAGACCTCTCTGTGTTGCCGGCATACTACCAGGAAACCCTCAAGGCCTGGAGCATGGTCTCCGTGACCAGGCAGGGCGTGCCTTTGGGGGATGAAATATTCACGGAGCCCCTGCTATTTAATCCAGCAGTGGGGGCTCCAATGTTACAGTCCCCCTTTATCATCCGCCACCTTAGTCATGCACGGATGACCCGAGTCGGGGATCTCCTGGAATACGGGCGTTCTGATTGGGTGTCACCCCAGGAGCTTGCGCTCCGTTTGGGATATGTGACGCCCAAAGTCTCAGGGCGCTTGCTCCAGGAGATTAGGGATGCCATCTCCCCCGACTTGCGCACCTTCCTTCGCGGGGCTTTGCAGGCCGGAGTGCCACATGCACCTTTCAACACCCCTGCTCCGGCTGTTTGCATTGAACACAAGCCCCGTGTTTCCCCTCAGGCTTCTCCTGTCCCCAACCTCTCAAAGTTGAGGGACATACCCTCAGCATGCTTTCGCGGCATGCCGAGGAAGAGCTTATATTCTCTCGTGCTCCATACAGTGCACTTCCTTGCCCTCGTGACCCATCCCGGTACCATCTGGAGGTGGGTCCTACCAGCTGACGAGGGCAAGAGGTCCCGGTGGAGGGAACTTTATTCTGATTTAGTTCCACGACCCACTGGGGACTTGAGTTGGAGAGTGCTCCATGGTGCACTCAGCACGGGAGAGTACTTAGCTAAATTCACGGACTCTCCCTCCACTTGTCCATTGTGTGGCAAGGGAGAGTCAGTGTATCATATTTATTTCAGTTGCGCCAGACTGCAGCCCCTCTTGTCACTCTTGAGGGGCCTCCTCCTGCAGTTCTGGCTGCATTTCTCCCCTCACATTTTTATTTTTGGGCGCCCAGTGTCCTGGGGCAATAAGGCCTGGGACCTCCTCGTCAACCTGCTCCTGGCATTAGCCAAATTGGCTATATATAAGTCCAGGAAGCAGTGTTTGATAGGGGGGGTTCCCTTGTCACCTGAGGCCATGTTCCGGGTGCTGGTGCGCTCCCGTATCCGGGCAGAGTACCACCTGGCTTTGTCCACTGGGGGAATGGATGAGTTTGTCTCCCAGTGGGCTGTAGTTGGTGTGCTCTGCTCGGTATCCCCCCATTCGGTTTCTTTTTCTCTTAACCTCCTAAAATGATTTTTATTTAGTTTACAGATCATGTTTTCATAATGTCAAAATACACTGTGCCAAGTTCAACCAATCCAGTCTAGTTGGGGTACCAACAGTCCACATTTAAAAAACCCAAAAAAATGACAGGCAGAGGCAGGACACCCCGCAGAGGCCGATTTGGTCGTGGTGCTGTGATTCCCTTTGGCCCTACAATAATGCCCAGTGTTCAGAGGCTAGTTACCCTGAATTTGAAAAGTTCAGAGGACGTAGTTGACTGGCTAACACAGGACACCCAATCTTCTACAGCTTCCGCTTGGAACATTGACGCACCATCCTCCTCCAGATGAGCTTCGGGCACCTCTCAAGTTACCACTCACCCGCCTGCCGCCACCACCAACACTAGTACCACAGCCAATTCAATTGATCAGTCAGAAGAGTTATTTACACATCAGTTTGAAGAAATGAGTGATGCGCAACCATTATTGCCAGAGAATGTAGATAACAGGGATATGTCTCAGTCAGGCAGCATTACACACATGTACGTACGATGTGATGATGATGATGATGATGATGTACCCGCTGCTGCTTCCTTTGTTCAGTTGTCATATACAAGTGAGGCGGGTGATGATGATGACGATGCGTCCGTGGATGTCACGGGGGTGCCTGCTAGAAGAGAAGAAGAACAGGGGGAAAGTTCAGATGGGGAGACAGAGAGGAGGAGGAGACGAGTTGGAAGTAGAGGGAGGTCATCGCAACGAGCTAGTGGCACAGTCAGACAGCATGCATTAGCACCCTGGGTCAGCCAGACAGCACGCCAATCAACGCATGCTGTTGCCACCACCAGAATGCCATCACCGCCGAGCTCAGCAGTGTGGAATTTTTTTTGTGTGTCTGCCTCTGACAACAGCAATGCCATTTGCAACCTGTGCCAAAAGAAACTGAGTCGTGGGAAGTCCAACACCCACCTAGGTACAACTGCTTTGCGAAGGCACATGATGTCACATCACAAACGCCAATTTGATCAACACATGAGTACAAGCAGCACACAAACTCAAAGCCGCCATCCTCCTCCTGGTCCAGCATCTTCATCCACATCAACCACTGCTGTCCTCCTTGCCCCCTCTCAACTCTCCACCACTCCGTCTCTCGCCTCTTGCTGTTCCTGCTCATCTCCTCACAGTCAGGTGTCTGTCAAGGGCATGTTTGAGCGTAAGAAGCCAATGCCACAAAGTCACCCCCTTGCCCGGCGTCTGACAGCTGGCTTGTCTGAACTCTTGGCCCGCCAGCTTTTACCATACAAGCTGGTGGAGTCTGAGGCGATCAAAAAGTTTTTAGCGATTGGGATACCGCAGTGGAAGGTACCCGGACGAAATTTATTTGCCCAAAAGGCAATCCCCAACCTGTACTCAATTGTGCAAAAGGAAGTAATGGCATCTCTGGCACACAGTGTTGGGGCAAGGGTCCATCTGACCACTGATACCTGGTCTGCAAAGCATGGTCAGGGCAGGTATATCACCTACACTGAGCATTGGGCAAACCTGCTGACGCATGCCAAGCATGGAATGCGTGGCTCTGCAGAGGAGTTGGTGACACCGCCACGACTTGCAGGCAGGCCTGCTGCCACCTCCTTTACTCCTCCTACTCCATCCTCTTCCATAACCTCCTCAGCTGAGTCCTCTTCTGCTGCTGCGTCATGCTCCACATCAACGGCACCCCCCCCAGCTCCCCAGATACTATTCCACATCCCGTATACGGCAGTGTCATGCCGTCTTGGGGTTGACTTGCCTCAAAGCAGAGAGTCACACCGGGCCAGCACTCCTGTCCGCCCTGAACGCACAGGTGGATCAAGGGCTGACTCCACACCAACTAGAGATTGGCAAAGTAGTTTGTGACAACGGAAGAAATTTGTTGGCGGCATTGATTTTGTGCAAGTTGACGCATGTGCCGTGCATGGCACATGTGTGTAATCTGATCGTACAACGCTTTGTCCATAAGTATCCAGGCTTACAGGACGCCCTGAAGCAGGCCAGAAAGGTGTGTGGCCATTTCAGGCGTTACTACACGGCTATGGCGCACTTTTCAAATATCCAGCGGCGAAAAAACATGCCAGTGAGGCGCTTGATTTGTGACAGCCCCACACGTTGGAATTCAACACTCCTAATGTTCGACCGCCTGCTCCAACAAGAAAAAGCCATTAACGAGTATTTGTATGACCGGGGTGCTAGGACAGCCTCTGCGGAGCTGGGGATTTTTTTGCCACGTTACTGGACGCTCATGCGCAATGCCTGTAGTCTCATGCGTCCTTTTGAGGAGGTGACAAACCTTGTCAGTCGCACCGAAGGCACCATCAGCGACATCATACCATTTGTTTTATTCCTGGAGCGTGCCCTGCGAAGAGTGCTGGATCAGGCCATAGATGAGCGTGACGAGGAAGAGGAAGAGTTGTGGTCACCATCACCACCAGAAACAGCCTCATCAGCATCGCTTGCTGGACCTGCAGCAACGCTGGAAGAGGATTGTGAGGAAGAGGAGACAGAGGAGGAATGTGGCTTTGAGGGGGAGGAGGAAGACCAATCACAACAGGCATCCCAGGGTGCTCGTTGTCACCTATCTGGTACCCGTGGTGTTGTACGTGGCTGGGGGGAAGAACATATCTTCAGCGAGATCACTGAGGACGAGGAACGGGACATGACTAGCTCGGCATCCAACCTTGTGCAAATGGGGTCTTTCATGCTGTTGTGCCTGTCGCAGGACCCTCGTATAAAAAGGCTGAAGGGGAACGACCTGTACTGGTTGTGCACGCTACTAGACCCCCGGTATAAGCAGAAAGTGCCTGATTTTTTACCAAATTACCGCAAGTCAGAAAGGATGCAGCAGGTCCAAAACAAATTAACAAGTATGCTTTACACAGCATATAAGTGTGATGTCACAGCACAAGGGCAATATAACAGGGGAAGAGGTGAAAGTAATCCACCTCCCACGACCACGCCGGCAAGGACAGGACGTTTAAAAGACGTGTTGTTGATGGAGGACATGCGGACCTTTTTCAGTCCAACGCATCGCATCAGCCCTTCGGGATCCACCCTCAGAGAACGACTTGACCGACAGGTAGCAGACTACCTCGTCTTAACTGCAGATATCGACACTCTGAGGAGCGAGGAACCCCTTGACTACTGGGTATGCAGGCTAGACCTGTGGCCGGAGCTATCCCAATTTGCAATTGAACTTCTGGCCTGCCCCGCTTCAAGTGTCCTGTCAGAAAGGACCTTCAGTGCAGCAGGAGGTTTTGTCACCGAGAAGAGAAGTCGCCTAGGGCAAAAAAGTCTAGATTGCCTCACCTTTATAAAGATGAATGACGGATGGATCCCGAAGTGACTGACACTGGGCGATACATTCGACTGAAAAAGGCCTGATGAGATGAGCTGCCTTCGGCTATAAATGGTCCACACGCTGCTGTATGTTATCTGTGAATGCCGGATGACTTGCGTGAATTATCCGCCACCAACTAGGGTTCAAGAAGAGGCAATGTTTTATGGCACTTTCTGCCTGGGGAACAAAAGTCAATTTTTCTGGCCGCTGCAACAGCAGCGGCTGCAACAATATCTAATTTTTGAATTTCAATTTTTATGCCAGAAGGCGTACGGCATGTAATGGAAAAGAAAGCATATTGAACAGTCTTGCATAACACAACAGTTGTGCAAATATACATATTTACAATGAAGACATTTTTTTAAAATTAGGTGGCTACTGGCTAGGCCTTCTTTTTTTTACTTTTTTGGTTAAGACATTTTCTTTTTTTTTACTGTGATTGCAATTTTTAAGAGAAACCTAAGACATGGTAAAACAGACAATAGTAAAGTCCTATTATCTATCATCACTCCAGCAGTAGCTTATTATTTACAATATCTAACCTGCTCAATTGCCCTTGGGTTACCCTAGGGCAGGCTTCAGTAGGCGACCTCTCCTTTCCTCGGATGATTTTGCCGCTGGTTGCTTCTGAAGGGTCTCCTCCAGGGCTCCCCCACCCTGGTCCTTCCCCCCGAGTCGCTTCAACCATTAACAAATGTTTTATTATATTAGGGGGGCACTAAATGGGGATGTTATCCAGGGATCCCAAATTGTCTGGAACTTGTTGATTCTATCCAAGACTACATGGTTAAATCTCTCGTTGAGCAGTAAATAGTTGATTTTTTTTATTAATTCCTGAAAGTTTTAATTTGGGGTTTTCCAACTACTAGCTATGTGTATTTTTTCTTTCAAAAAATATTTTATTAGGTCAATCTTAAACATTTTAGAAGCTTGTAAGCATGTTTCTTCCCATAGTCTTATGACTGCCGAACACTCCCACCAGACATGAATAAATGTAGCCTCATTACCACTGTTCCTAAAACATGAGCTGCTTCATTTTGGATCCCATTTATTAGCTTAAAAGGAGTAATATATGTCCTGTGTAGGACCTTTATTGAAGTCTCAAGCAGACTATAATTTAAAGATCCCCTACTTAAGCCTTGCCAACTTTTATCCCATGTGCTATCTGCCAACTCGGTGCCCAAATCCCTCTCCCAGGCTTTGGTATAGTCTGGTTTGTTTGCCCATAAGTTTTCATTAAATAGTTTATACATGAGGCTAATAATACCAGGCTGAAAGGGGGAATCCCTACATTTTTTGAGTAGCCAGGTGTTTCTTTGGGGGGTTCCCCTACCACTTATCGTATATATAAAATGATGTATCCTGCAAAAATTATAGTGTTCAGCCAGGGGTAAATTGTATCTATCTCTCACCCACTCAAAGGTCATTATTTTATCGTCATGCCACCATGGACCTATGCCCCCTTAATTGAATCAGGCCGACCTCAGGTCACTGGTTAGCCCCTTGGGTTATCTGTTAAAAAGAGTGGTGCAGAGACTGTGGGGGCTGTTAGCCTCCTTGTCCCTGTGTGGCCGTTTAGAATCCCTGCTGCTGCATGTTTCAGCTTTATTAAGGTGTAATTGTACAGCGTTTGACTCAAGTAGCTGCCTGTGCTGGGTCAGTTTGGCTTAATTGCTGGGCCCTTTTCCTGCCAAGATGGCGATTGTCAGTCCATGGGCCTCTATGTCCCCTTCACTACCTTTGTCCCCGCTTGTGTGCTTATTTGGGATGGCCCCCCTTTATATCTCCGGCCCGTGGCCTTGTAAGGGTCGCCCCCTCAATCTCTGAGTGTGGATATGCAGGGATGGGGCGTTGAATCAGGCCTACCTTCTTCTCTGCTCGCTGCAAGATCAACAATACCTAATTTTTCAGGCATGTGTACATGCCTAATTTTTCTGGCCTTTGGTGCTGCACTGTGGCTTCAACAACCAAACCCCAAAAAAGGCACATAACAGGGATTAAACTGATAGGAGTAGTACTACTTAACACACCACTCATATCTGGTGTAACAGTGGTGTACATTTAAAACCAAAAACATTTTTTCTACTGTAATAGATTGCATAGCAGTTAGTTGTCTGCAAGCGTGTGTGTCAGACCTACAGCGTCTACTCTACCAACTTCTGCAAGTGCACAGTGCCACTCATATCTGTTGTCACAGTAGCTTGGACGTATAGTACCGATCTGTCAAAACCTGTAATGATGAATGAGGTCTAGAGTAGCCTGGTTCCCTTATCCTCTACAGGTTGAGACCTAATGTTTGGGTGACTCCAGACCAACACATGAGTACAAGCAGCACACAAACTCAAAGCCGCTATCCTCCAAATGGTGCAGCATCATAAGCCACATCAACCACTGCTGTCCTCCTACGATGTCTCAAGGATCTCCCCACTGCCACCAGTTGTCACAATCCGCACTTTGTTGGGCTTGAAAACGCCAAGGTGGCCAATCCTACCCCACAGCTTGTATAGGTTCTGTACCACCATGCACAGAACAGCTTACCTAGCTGCAAGGACAAGTTGCTAATTCTCAGACCAAGTTGCAGTGCCTCAGAACAAGTTGCAGAAATGTATTTGAAATTTAAAAAATATAATAACCTTTTCTCTAAATGAAACACACCAAAGTGAGCATACATTTTAATGATTGATTTACCCTTTTTATGCCATATTTGTATACCAACATCACAGAGTTTCACATCTCTTATTTTGCTTAGGGGGACTGATGGTTGGATAGATTTGCTCTATAGCTGATCTTCTCCTGGCTAGTAATACATTTATTGAGTTGAAAAGGAGTCTGCTTAGGAGGGCTGGAAGGTCTCCGGGGTGTAGTCACTTTCAATGGCTAACCGGGACATCCATAACATTTTTGGCAAATTGGGCTACTGATTAGATTTAATGGGGTTCACGAACATTGACGTTGTTAAGGAAACGCAACCAGGGCTTTTGGAAAAACATCATACAACATAACAAGTTAGCAAGTGGCATAGTCTTTTCAAAAGGTCCTTATGGCCATTATAATAGTTGAAAAGGAGGTATGACTATCATGGCAGTGTCCAGGTACTAGATTCTGTTAATATTAATATTTTCTTTGCCGATTACATACATGGTTGCTAAAGTTTTATGCTTGTTGAATACTTTACAGGCATTTAGTGGTCCTTTATATGCATACTCTATGTAATCTCTCTTGGTTACTGCTTATAATGGAATATGCATAGATTAAAGGACAGAAGGGAACAGGATGATGTTTGAAACTTTCAAGTATATCAAATGATTTAGTAAAGTTCAGGGGCAGGTATCCAAGAACAAGAGGTCCTGATTTAAAATGAGAAAGTTGGAGATTTAAAGGTAACATGCAACAGTATGGAATGAGTACTAAATAAGTGAAATAATCCTTCAAGGGAAAGTGGTCAGGTCACACATTGTAAAGGGATTCAAGAATGTTGGGATATACATAAAGCTATCCTAAGGTTTAATTAAGTAAATCTTCTAAACTAGGCAGAAAAGGCAGATAAAATGGGTGTTTTTAGTTTCTATCTGCCTTCAAATGTTTCTATGTTTATATTTGTATCTGTCCTATGCAAAAAGGGTACCTCATTACCCATGTATGCTACTTCTTTTTAAAACTACTTGATATTACATTTTTTATTAAATAATTATACATTTTTACAATATTGAGCCCACTTCTCCAGGACTGGACGGACTGACTGTAGAGTTTTTCCAATTTTTCTGGGAGACTCTGGGACCTGATTTCCATCTGGTCCTTGGGGAAGCCCTGGAGACCGGAGAGATGCCCCTGTCTTGTCGCAGGGCAGTACTTGCCCTGCTGCCCAAAAAGGGGGATCTCCGGCTTATTAAGAACTGGCGACTGGTCTCTCTGCTCAGCACAGACTACAAGATTGTAGCTAAAGCCATCTCGCTTAGACTTGGGTCTGTGCTGGCAGAATTGGTTCACCCTGACCAGTCCTATGCGATCCCGGGCCGGACTATCTTTGATAGTATCTTTCTGGTCCGGTATCTATTGCATTATTCTCGCAGGACTGGTCTGTCACTCGCCTTTCTCTCTTTAGATCAAGAGAAGGCATTTGATAGGGTGGACCATGGTTACCTCATAGCCACTCTGCAAGCGTACGGCTTTGGCCCACAGTTTCTGGGCTTTATAAGAACGCTGTACGCCTCTGCAGAGTGTTTACTTAAAATCAATTGGTCCCTAACAGCACCTTTGGTATTTGGACGAGGGGTGCATCAAGGATGTCCCTTGTCTGGACAGTTATATGCACTGGCCATCGAGCCTTTCCTCTGCCTACTGAGGAAAAGGCTCACAGGGCTGGTGCTAAAAGATCCAGACATGCGGATTGTCCTTTCAGCTTATGCTGACGATGTGCTCCTCGTGGCCCAGGATCCAGTTGATCTTGAGCTGGCAAAACAGTGCCAGGAGGTATATTCAGCTGCCTCCTCCGCTCAGATCAACTGGTCCAAATGCACAGGCCTTTTAGAGGGTAATTTACAGGTAGACTCTTTGCTTCCCACGTTTCGTGACATCACGTGGGAGGCAGATGTCATTAAATATCTGGGGGTCTACCTGTCCGCTGCGGACGCTTCCGTCCCAGACAACTGTAGGGAGTTAGAGGGCAGTGTCCTCTCTCGTCTGGGACGATGGAGGGGTCTAGCAAAAATGCTTTCCCTTAGGGGGCGGACTCTAGTGGTGAATCAGCTGGTGGCTTCTCAGATCTGGCACCGGCTGATTTGTCTGAGTCCGACCCCCGAGTTTGTCACCAATATCCAGAGGAATTTGTTAGATTTCCTCTGGATGGAAAGGCATTGGGTCTCTGCAGGGGTGGCAAGTCTGCCTTTGGGGGAGGGTGGACAGGGAGTAGTTTGTGTGTGCTCCCAGTTGTCCACCTTCTACCTTCAGTACCTGCAGAGATACCTATATGCAGATCCCTCTCCGCAGTGGTGCGCACTGGCATCCAGCTTTTATCGCCAGTTGCGCAACCTGGAGTATGACCGGCAATTATTTCTGATCGGGCCCGAGGGGTTTGGGAGAGACCTCTCTGTGTTGCCGGCATACTACCAGGAAACCCTCAAGGCCTGGAGCATGGTCTCCGTGACCAGGCAGGGCGTGCCTTTGGGGGATGAAATATTCACGGAGCCCCTGCTATTTAATCCAGCAGTGGGGGCTCCAATGTTACAGTCCCCCTTTATCATCCGCCACCTTAGTCATGCACGGATGACCCGAGTCGGGGATCTCCTGGAATACGGGCGTTCTGATTGGGTGTCACCCCAGGAGCTTGCGCTCCGTTTGGGATATGTGACGCCCAAAGTCTCAGGGCGCTTGCTCCAGGAGATTAGGGATGCCATCTCCCCCGACTTGCGCACCTTCCTTCGCGGGGCTTTGCAGGCCGGAGTGCCACATGCACCTTTCAACACCCCTGCTCCGGCTGTTTGCATTGAACACAAGCCCCGTGTTTCCCCTCAGGCTTCTCCTGTCCCCAACCTCTCAAAGTTGAGGGACATACCCTCAGCATGCTTTCGCGGCATGCCGAGGAAGAGCTTATATTCTCTCGTGCTCCATACAGTGCACTTCCTTGCCCTCGTGACCCATCCCGGTACCATCTGGAGGTGGGTCCTACCAGCTGACGAGGGCAAGAGGTCCCGGTGGAGGGAACTTTATTCTGATTTAGTTCCACGACCCACTGGGGACTTGAGTTGGAGAGTGCTCCATGGTGCACTCAGCACGGGAGAGTACTTAGCTAAATTCACGGACTCTCCCTCCACTTGTTCATTGTGTGGCAAGGGAGAGTCAGTGTATCATATTTATTTCAGTTGCGCCAGACTGCAGCCCCTCTTGTCACTCTTGAGGGGCCTCCTCCTGCAGTTCTGGCTGCATTTCTCCCCTCACATTTTTATTTTTGGGCGCCCAGTGTCCTGGGGCAATAAGGCCTGGGACCTCCTCGTCAACCTGCTCCTGGCATTAGCCAAATTGGCTATATATAAGTCCAGGAAGCAGTGTTTGATAGGGGGGGTTCCCTTGTCACCTGAGGCCATGTTTCGGGTGCTGGTGCGCTCCCGTATCCGGGCAGAGTACCACCTGGCTTTGTCCACTGGGGGAATGGATGAGTTTGTCTCCCAGTGGGCTGTAGTTGGTGTGCTCTGCTCGGTATCCCCCCATTCGGTTTCTTTTTCTCTTAACCTCCTAAAATGATTTTTATTTAGTTTACAGATCATGTTTTCATAATGTCAAAATACACTGTGCCAAGTTCAACCAATCCAGTCTAGTTGGGGTACCAACAGTCCACATTTAAAAAACCCAAAAAAATGACAGGCAGAGGCAGGACACCCCGCAGAGGCCGACTTGGTCGTGGTGCTGTGATTCCCTTTGGCCCTACAATAATGCCCAGTGTTCAGAGGCTAGTTACCCTGAATTTGAAAAGTTCAGAGGACGTAGTTGACTGGCTAACACAGGACACCCAATCTTCTACAGCTTCCGCTTGGAACATTGACGCACCATCCTCCTCCAGATGAGCTTCGGGCACCTCTCAAGTTACCACTCACCCGCCTGCCGCCACCACCAACACTAGTACCACAGCCAATTCAATTGATCAGTCAGAAGAGTTATTTACACATCAGTTTGAAGAAATGAGTGATGCGCAACCATTATTGCCAGAGAATGTAGATAACAGGGATATGTCTCAGTCAGGCAGCATTACACACATGTACGTACGATGTGATGATGATGATGATGATGATGTACCCGCTGCTGCTTCCTTTGTTCAGTTGTCATATACAAGTGAGGCGGGTGATGATGATGACGATGCGTCCGTGGATGTCACGGGGGTGCCTGCTAGAAGAGAAGAAGAACAGGGGGAAAGTTCAGATGGGGAGACAGAGAGGAGGAGGAGACGAGTTGGAAGTAGAGGGAGGTCATCGCAACGAGCTAGTGGCACAGTCAGACAGCATGCATTAGCACCCTGGGTCAGCCAGACAGCACGCCAATCAACGCATGCTGTTGCCACCACCAGAATGCCATCACCGCCGAGCTCAGCAGTGTGGAATTTTTTTTGTGTGTCTGCCTCTGACAACAGCAATGCCATTTGCAACCTGTGCCAAAAGAAACTGAGTCGTGGGAAGTCCAACACCCACCTAGGTACAACTGCTTTGCGAAGGCACATGATGTCACATCACAAACGCCAATTTGATCAACACATGAGTACAAGCAGCACACAAACTCAAAGCCGCCATCCTCCTCCTGGTCCAGCATCTTCATCCACATCAACCACTGCTGTCCTCCTTGCCCCCTCTCAACTCTCCACCACTCCGTCTCTCGCCTCTTGCTGTTCCTGCTCATCTCCTCACAGTCAGGTGTCTGTCAAGGGCATGTTTGAGCGTAAGAAGCCAATGCCACAAAGTCACCCCCTTGCCCGGCGTCTGACAGCTGGCTTGTCTGAACTCTTGGCCCGCCAGCTTTTACCATACAAGCTGGTGGAGTCTGAGGCGATCAAAAAGTTTTTAGCGATTGGGATACCGCAGTGGAAGGTACCCGGACGAAATTTATTTGCCCAAAAGGCAATCCCCAACCTGTACTCAATTGTGCAAAAGGAAGTAATGGCATCTCTGGCACACAGTGTTGGGGCAAGGGTCCATCTGACCACTGATACCTGGTCTGCAAAGCATGGTCAGGGCAGGTATATCACCTACACTGAGCATTGGGCAAACCTGCTGACGCATGCCAAGCATGGAATGCGTGGCTCTGCAGAGGAGTTGGTGACACCGCCACGACTTGCAGGCAGGCCTGCTGCCACCTCCTTTACTCCTCCTACTCCATCCTCTTCCATAACCTCCTCAGCTGAGTCCTCTTCTGCTGCTGCGTCATGCTCCACATCAACGGCACCCCCCCCAGCTCCCCAGATACTATTCCACATCCCGTATACGGCAGTGTCATGCCGTCTTGGGGTTGACTTGCCTCAAAGCAGAGAGTCACACCGGGCCAGCACTCCTGTCCGCCCTGAACGCACAGGTGGATCAAGGGCTGACTCCACACCAACTAGAGATTGGCAAAGTAGTTTGTGACAACGGAAGAAATTTGTTGGCGGCATTGAATTTGTGCAAGTTGACGCATGTGCCGTGCATGGCACATGTGTGTAATCTGATCGTACAACGCTTTGTCCATAAGTATCCAGGCTTACAGGACGCCCTGAAGCAGGCCAGAAAGGTGTGTGGCCATTTCAGGCGTTACTACACGGCTATGGCGCACTTTTCAAATATCCAGCGGCGAAAAAACATGCCAGTGAGGCGCTTGATTTGTGACAGCCCCACACGTTGGAATTCAACACTCCTAATGTTCGACCGCCTGCTCCAACAAGAAAAAGCCATTAACGAGTATTTGTATGACCGGGGTGCTAGGACAGCCTCTGCGGAGCTGGGGATTTTTTTGCCACGTTACTGGACGCTCATGCGCAATGCCTGTAGTCTCATGCGTCCTTTTGAGGAGGTGACAAACCTTGTCAGTCGCACTGAAGGCACCATCAGCGACATCATACCATTTGTTTTATTCCTGGAGCGTGCCCTGCGAAGAGTGCTGGATCAGGCCGTAGATGAGCGTGACGAGGAAGAGGAAGAGTTGTGGTCACCATCACCACCAGAAACAGCCTCATCAGCATCGCTTGCTGGACCTGCGGCAACGCTGGAAGAGGATTGTGAGGAAGAGGAGACAGAGGAGGAATGTGGCTTTGAGGGGGAGGAGGAAGACCAATCACAACAGGCATCCCAGGGTGCTCGTTGTCACCTATCTGGTACCCGTGGTGTTGTACGTGGCTGGGGGGAAGAACATATCTTCAGCGAGATCACTGAGGACGAGGAACGGGACATGACTAGCTCGGCATCCAACCTTGTGCAAATGGGGTCTTTCATGCTGTTGTGCCTGTCGCAGGACCCTCGTATAAAAAGGCTGAAGGGGAACGACCTGTACTGGGTGTGCACGCTACTAGACCCCCGGTATAAGCAGAAAGTGCCTGATTTTTTACCAAATTACCGCAAGTCAGAAAGGATGCAGCAGGTCCAAAACAAATTAACAAGTATGCTTTACACAGCATATAAGTGTGATGTCGCAGCACAAGGGCAATATAACAGGGGAAGAGGTGAAAGTAATCCACCTCCCACGACCACGCCGGCAAGGACAGGACGTTTAAAAGACGTGTTGTTGATGGAGGACATGCGGACCTTTTTCAGTCCAACGCATCGCATCAGCCCTTCGGGATCCACCCTCAGAGAACGACTTGACCGACAGGTAGCAGACTACCTCGTCTTAACTGCAGATATCGACACTCTGAGGAGCGAGGAACCCCTTGACTACTGGGTATGCAGGCTAGACCTGTGGCCGGAGCTATCCCAATTTGCAATTGAACTTCTGGCCTGCCCCGCTTCAAGTGTCCTGTCAGAAAGGACCTTCAGTGCAGCAGGAGGTTTTGTCACCGAGAAGAGAAGTCGCCTAGGGCAAAAAAGTCTAGATTGCCTCACCTTTATAAAGATGAATGACGGATGGATCCCGAAGTGACTGACACTGGGCGATACATTCGACTGAAAAAGGCCTGATGAGATGAGCTGCCTTCGGCTATAAATGGTCCACACGCTGCTGTATGTTATCTGTGAATGCCGGATGACTTGCGTGAATTATCCGCCACCAACTAGGGTTCAAGAAGAGGCAATGTTTTATGGCACTTTCTGCCTGGGGAACAAAGGTCAATTTTTCTGGCCGCTGCAACAGCAGCGGCTGCAACAATATCTAATTTTTGAATTTCAATTTTTATGCCAGAAGGCGTACGGCATGTAATGGAAAAGAAAGCATATTGAACAGTCTTGCATAACACAACAGTTGTGCAAATATACATATTTACAATGAAGACATTTTTTTAAAATTAGGTGGCTACTGGCTAGGCCTTCTTTTTTTTTACTTTTTTGGTTAAGACATTTTCTTTTTTTTTACTGTGATTGCAATTTTTAAGAGAAACCTAAGACATGGTAAAACAGACAATAGTAAAGTCCTATTATCTATCATCACTCCAGCAGTAGCTTATTATTTACAATATCTAACCTGCTCAATTGCCCTTGGGTTACCCTAGGGCAGGCTTCAGTAGGCGACCTCTCCTTTCCTCGGATGATTTTGCCGCTGGTTGCTTCTGAAGGGTCTCCTCCAGGGCTCCCCCACCCTGGTCCTTCCCCCCGAGTCGCTTCAACCATTAACAAATGTTTTATTATATTAGGGGGGCACTAAATGGGGATGTTATCCAGGGATCCCAAATTGTCTGGAACTTGTTGATTCTATCCAAGACTACATGGTTAAATCTCTCGTTGAGCAGTAAATAGTTGATTTTTTTTATTAATTCCTGAAAGTTTTAATTTGGGGTTTTCCAACTACTAGCTATGTGTATTTTTTCTTTCAAAAAATATTTTATTAGGTCAATCTTAAACATTTTAGAAGCTTGTAAGCATGTTTCTTCCCATAGTCTTATGACTGCCGAACACTCCCACCAGACATGAATAAATGTAGCCTCATTACCACTGTTCCTAAAACATGAGCTGCTTCATTTTGGATCCCATTTATTAGCTTAAAAGGAGTAATATATGTCCTGTGTAGGACCTTTATTGAAGTCTCAAGCAGACTATAATTTAAAGATCCCCTACTTAAGCCTTGCCAACTTTTATCCCATGTGCTATCTGCCAACTCGGTGCCCAAATCCCTCTCCCAGGCTTTGGTATAGTCTGGTTTGTTTGCCCATAAGTTTTCATTAAATAGTTTATACATGAGGCTAATAATACCAGGCTGAAAGGGGGAATCCCTACATTTTTTGAGTAGCCAGGTGTTTCTTTGGGGGGTTCCCCTACCACTTATCGTATATATAAAATGATGTATCCTGCAAAAATTATAGTGTTCAGCCAGGGGTAAATTGTATCTATCTCTCACCCACTCAAAGGTCATTATTTTATCGTCATGCCACCATGGACCAACCCTTAGTAGGTTCTGAGACTTCCACCAACTGAGAGAGCTTTCCGGAAGATGTATCTTAAAGTGGGGATTGGGTACGATAGGGGTAAGATCTGATACCCGAGTGTCCAGTTTTTGTGTCCAGTTCATCTCCGTCCATATTTTTAATGAGTGCTTAATCAATGGGTTTTTCAAGTTTCTCAAAAAAGTATACAGGCCTGGAATCCATATTACTGTATCCCATGTATAAGGTGACATGCTTACATTTTCCATAAATACCCAGAGTGGCTGATGTGTTTTGGAGAATGCGCCAGAGGAATGAAAGCCAGCTGCGCTGCCTTGTAATACAGTTTGAGATTCGGGTCCCTACCCTCTTTTGGAAAGACTATGAGGTCGGCCTGATTCAATTAAGGGGGCATAGGTCCTTTATTTAGTATAGCGTTAAACAAAGATGTTAGGTGCGGGGATAAGCAAGGGCTCAAATTTCTTATAGTACAGATGAGTAAAACCGTCTGGCCTTGGGGACTTGCCAAATTTAAGATCTTGGATTGTAGATTGAACTTCCTCTTGGGATATGTCTAGGTTCAAGCTGTCCAATTGAGGTACAGGTATTTTGTGGACTTCTTGCTGTAGTAGGAAGGACTCTATGTCAGATCCGCTGCAGCGGGATTGGGATGAATATATGGTCTGATCGAAGTTTTTAAATGTTTCTTGGATAGCATTGGGGCTAAAGGAGGTTTGGCCATCAGGTAGTCTAAAGATACCATATATTATGTCCTCTCTTGGGGGGTAAAGACACTAATAATTCCTCCAATAAAATTCTGCTTTTTTTTTTGTGGGCAAGGTCACTGGTTAGCCCCTTGGGTTATCTGTTAAAAAGAGTGGTGCAGAGACTGTGGGGGCTGTTAGCCTCCTTGTCCCTGTGTGGCCGTTTAGAATCCCTGCTGCTGCATGTTTCAGCTTTATTAAGGTGTAATTGTACAGCGTTTGACTCAAGTAGCTGCCTGTGCTGGGTCAGTTTGGCTTAATTGCTGGGCCCTTTTCCTGCCAAGATGGCGATTGTCAGTCCATGGGCCTCTATGTCCCCTTCACTACCTTTGTCCCCGCTTGTGTGCTTATTTGGGATGGCCCCCCCTTTATATCTCCGGCCCGTGGCCTTGTAAGGGTCGCCCCCTCAATCTCTGAGTGTGGATATGCAGGGATGGGGCGTTGAATCAGGCCTACCTTCTTCTCTGCTCGCTGCAAGATCAACAATACCTAATTTTTCAGGCATGTGTACATGCCTAATTTTTCTGGCCTTTGGTGCTGCACTGTGGCTTCAACAACCAAACCCCAAAAAAGGCACATAACAGGGATTAAACTGATAGGAGTAGTACTACTTAACACACCACTCATATCTGGTGTAACAGTGGTGTACATTTAAAACCAAAAACATTTTTTCTACTGTAATAGATTGCATAGCAGTTAGTTGTCTGCAAGCGTGTGTGTCAGACCTACAGCGTCTACTCTACCAACTTCTGCAAGTGCACAGTGCCACTCATATCTGTTGTCACAGTAGCTTGGACGTATAGTACCGATCTGTCAAAACCTGTAATGATGAATGAGGTCTAGAGTAGCCTGGTTCCCTTATCCTCTACAGGTTGAGACCTAATGTTTGGGTGACTCCAGACCAACACATGAGTACAAGCAGCACACAAACTCAAAGCCGCCATCCTCCAAATGGTGCAGCATCATAAGCCACATCAACCACTGCTGTCCTCCTACGATGTCTCAAGGATCTCCCCACTGCCACCAGTTGTCACAATCCGCACTTTGTTGGGCTTGAAAACGCCAAGGTGGCCAATCCTACCCCACAGTTTGTATAGGTTCTGTACCACCATGCACAGAACAGCTTACCTAGCTGCAAGGACAAGTTGCTAATTCTCAGACCAAGTTGCAGTGCCTCAGAACAAGTTGCAGAAATGTATTTGAAATTTAAAAAATATAATAACCTTTTCTCTAAATGAAACACACCAAAGTGAGCATACATTTTAATGATTGATTTACCCTTTTTATGCCATATTTGTATACCAACATCACAGAGTTTCACATCTCTTATTTTGCTTAGGGGGACTGATGGTTGGATAGATTTGCTCTATAGCTGATCTTCTCCTGGCTAGTAATACATTTATTGAGTTGAAAAGGAGTCTGCTTAGGAGGGCTGGAAGGTCTCCGGGGTGTAGTCACTTTCAATGGCTAACCGGGACATCCATAACATTTTTGGCAAATTGGGCTACTGATTAGATTTAATGGGGTTCACGAACATTGACGTTGTTAAGGAAATGCAACCAGGGCTTTTGGAAAAACATCATACAACATAACAAGTTAGCAAGTGGCATAGTCTTTTCAAAAGGTCCTTATGGCCATTATAATAGTTGAAAAGGAGGTATGACTATCATGGCAGTGTCCAGGTACTAGATTCTGTTAATATTAATATTTTCTTTGCCGATTACATACATGGTTGCTAAAGTTTTATGCTTGTTGAATACTTTACAGGCATTTAGTGGTCCTTTATATGCATACTCTATGTAATCTCTCTTGGTTACTGCTTATAATGGAATATGCATAGATTAAAGGACAGAAGGGAACAGGATGATGTTTGAAACTTTCAAGTATATCAAATGATTTAGTAAAGTTCAGGGGCAGGTATCCAAGAACAAGAGGTCCTGATTTAAAATGAGAAAGTTGGAGATTTAAAGGTAACATGCAACAGTATGGAATGAGTACTAAATAAGTGAAATAATCCTTCAAGGGAAAGTGGTCAGGTCACACATTGTAAAGGGATTCAAGAATGTTGGGATATACATAAAGCTATCCTAAGGTTTAATTAAGTAAATCTTCTAAACTAGGCAGAAAAGGCAGATAAAATGGGTGTTTTTAGTTTCTATCTGCCTTCAAATGTTTCTATGTTTATATTTGTATCTGTCCTATGCAAAAAGGGTACCTCATTACCCATGTATGCTACTTCTTTTTAAAACTACTTGATATTACATTTTTTATTAAATAATTATACATTTTTACAATATTGAGCCCACTTCTCACTAAATAATCTCACTTTTCACATCTCCCTGAATATTAACTTCCTCTTTCTTTCCAACCATGATACAACTTGCACCCAACTTCTCATGATATCTCAGTTTTACATATTGAGCCTATGACACTGATCTTGTGTCTTAGGGCTGCACCATTTCAGTAGCAAAGCCAAAACTTACTTTATGCTCTGTCTATTATGTTGGTTCATTATGTCTGTTTTATTAAAAATAATTAAAAGGCAGAGTCTTCTGCCCCATCAATTAAAGACATTGCCAATTTAAGGATGATACTTTACAATAGGCTCAATGGTCATGAACCTAATGTAAAGTTTCATCCTTAAAGGATGTGAACACGTGAACACTAATGGACAAGACCATTAGGCATAATCTTCTGCCCCATCAATTAAAGACATCGCCAACCTAAGGACGATACTTTACATTAGGCTCAATTGTCATGAGCCTAATGTAAAGTATCCTCCTTAAAGAATGTGAACATGTGAACACTAATGAACAAGACCAGTGTGTGAATCTCGACCCATGAGAAACCCAATAAAAACACTAGTTTGATACTTATTAGGCAGGTGCTATTTAGTACTGCTACAATACTATCAGCCACATAAAATTCCCCCAAGGTGTAAAATTGTAGCCCGTAACGTAGCCCACAAGACTTACAGCTGTTAAATTGACATCATAAAGCAACCCGCAAATAATATGCTGGTTATAGGCGGAAAAACCCTATGGGATGTCGAAATCTTACCTATGTTGCCACAAATCCTTTGATCTGTCAAGCCTGTAACTGTCACTATTAAATTGCTACTAGCCTGCAAATGGAGCCAACAAGTCTTTGGGTACTAGAGAGGACCCGCAAGTGGGTTAAAGTCCTATGCATAGCAGTGCAAATGCAAATATCAACACACTACTGTACTTAAAATTAAAGTCAAAGTGATGTTAGGTATTAAAATGTACTGTGACATATATAAGCAGAGCATGATCCCCTACCTTCAGTATTCCAACATGATAACGACCCCAAACACACCTCCCAAATAACCACTGCCTTGCTAAAGATGCTGAGGGTAAAGGCAATGGACTGGCCAAGCATGTCTGCAGACCTGAACCCTATTGAGCATCTGTGGGGCATCCACCAATGAAACGAGTGCAAGGTCTCTAACATCCACCAGCTCCATAATGTCATCATGGATGAGTGGAAGAGGACTCCAGTGGCAACCTGTGAAGCTCTGGTGAACTCCATATCCATGAGGGTTAAGGCAGTGCTAAAAATAATAATGGTGGCCACACAAAATATTTACACTTTTGGAACCAATTTGAACATTTCCACTTATGGGGTGTACTCACTTTTGTTGCCAACGGTTTAAACATCAATGGCTATGTGTTGAGTTATTTTGAGGGGACAGCAAATTTACACTGTTATACAGGCTGTACACTTACTACTTTACATTGTAGCAGAGTGTCATTTCTTCAGTGTTGTCACATGAAAATATATAATCAAATATTTACAAAAATGTGAAGGGTGGACTCACTTTTGTGAGATACTCTATATATATATATATATATATATATATATATATATATATATATATATATATATATATTTCTGATTAGTTCTCTCAGTAGTCATAAACAAAGCAGTTATGTTGAACATGTTTGGTAATATCTAAGGTGTGTCTTTTATGCATTTGTATTCTTGAGTGATAAATATTGTTCCATTGTGATGGTGTAATACATATATCTCCTTGCTTTTTAAACTATTTGAACCATTTGGCAATACTTGGAATAGTCCTATATGAGGGAACTTCTTTCAGTGCTTTGCCCATTTTGCAGTAATGGGTGACCCAGGAAGTACTTTCTGTTGGATGAAATCTGGATCTCCACTTAAAATATTGTTGGTATCTTGCATTGTCCTTGGCCAGCTTCAGGAGATAATCAGCCAATTCTTTGGGTGATTTGAAATCATTCACATGAATAAATGAGTCTGGAGATATAAAACGCTCATAGTTTTCACGCGGAGGGCCCAATACAACTGGTACAGTCCCTGATATGAGGGAATTTACCCAAAGTTTCTCAGTGATGTAGTCTTGATGCGAAGAGTTTTCAAAGGCCAAGTAGAACTTATATGTTGAAATCATTGTAGTATGGTTTGCCCTGGGAAGTTGCATCTGGTTCCTGACAAACACATCAATTTGGATGTAGTTTCTTAGCTCTTCATAATATTTGACCCTGAAGTTATGTGGGCTCCAGTTGCTGACTACCCAAGCAACAAACCTGGTCTTCTCAGGAATTGTGAAGCTGTGTGCATCAGTATTCTTGTCCAACCAGCCATAAGGACAGATTATATCAGAGTCCGCTTGAAAAGATGCAGTAAGGTTAATAATATTATTCATAATGCCTAGGTTTGGGCTGTGTGTTGGAGATTCCAGGTTAAACCAAATCCAATACTGGTTTGAAGGCCTAGGCATCTGAGGTAGCTTATTTTTACTGTGGTAAACATCTCTGTGGTGTAACACAACAGCATCTGCAATTGAGTATAAACTTTGGTTAGCTGTGAAGAAACAGCCATTACCATCAAAACGTTGGGGACATTGGTTGAGTTGAAAGTGGTTTCCAAAAGGCCAAGTCCAAAGAAGAATGATCAGTGGAGACTCATTTAATTGTGAAGGAAATTCTAAAGATTGATCAATATTCATAACAAAGTTACTCTTCTGTGACTTATTAGTATTCCGGACCATCTCCCGGACGAGATTTCTTGGTCCCCGAAAGGAAGCATATAGAACAAATAAAAACACTGTTTGGAGTATGAAGAAAAAAATGGCATTTTTTCCAGCAATTAGTTGGTACTAATGTCTCCATTTTGATAACAAATTGTAGACTTCTCTAGACAATTAAGATTTCGATGAAGGTTAAGGCAGTTGACCCTCCAAAGTGTGTTCTGTTACCACATAATTTGAGGTTTGTTCAGTTGACAAGAGATAATTTCTGTTAGATAAAAAAGGGCAAGATCATTAAAATCGAAACTAGTAATTTTAACATAATCAAAAAAAGTTAAAAACAGAATATTTTTTTTACTGATTTGTGTAATGACTACTAAATTTAACCAGTAGCTAAATAAAAACTATAATGTAAGATAGAAGGTTTTCAACTTAAAAGAGCAATGTAGCATCTTATATATAATTTGCTTTTATAAAGGTATTTGATTGTTAAAGGGAAAAGGGTTTAAAACTTTCCAAAATACTATATTTAACTTTAACTATTACACTCAGGTTTGCTTTACTGATTAGAGACAACTGTTTTTCATTTGATAAACATGATTAGTTACCTAAGTGCAATGACAAGGGCTATCAGCCTTATTAAATTGTGATTCGGTAAATTTAAAAATGCTCTATTTAAGCACACTGCATATTTTTTTACAAAAGTTTTTAGTTAGTGAACTTCTATCCAAAAGCAAGGTCTTCAATAACTAAAAACTTCTGTAAAAAAAATATGCTATTTGCTTAAATAGAGCCCTTTTAAATTTGCTGAATCGCAATTTAATAAGGCTGTATTATGTTTTAAAATAGTGTTTTTAATAGGTTGCTTAAAAGACTGGCACATTGAATAGCGATTTAACAACAGATAAAAACAATTGAGCATCTCACAGTACAATTATATACTATACTATATACTATATACTAGCGATTTGCCCATCAAAAAATGACGGTCAATACAATTTTAAAGCTGGGAATTCTGTTTGACACAATGTGATTCTCTGACACACTTGACTTTTTTGTTATGTAGAAAGAAGTACAACAGTTACAATATTTTTTTTTTAACAGTCAACTTGTATTTTAAAAACTGGTAAATGATCATTTTTTAACCATATTCAACTTTTTAATTTTCATGTATGAAGAAATAATGTAACAATGAATGAAGTTTGTATGAATAAATTGTTGTAAACTATTACATAATGCTTTGCAACATGCAACTTATATTTGGAACATTAGTGAACCAGTTTTATTAACAATACTAACATTTTTAAATTTGAGGTATGGATGAGTAACATAACATTAGGTCAACTTTATATCAATGAGTATATTAAAACATTACATAATGGTTTGTAACATGCAACTTTTATTAAAAGTATTGTTAAAGCACATAGGTATTGAATCCAGAAGGAGGCAAACAGTAAAAAAAAAAAACATTAAAACTTAGCCAACTGTATCAAAGAAGGGAAAAAAATAATTCCTTCCTGACCCCATTAACTGGTGATTGGATTACTCCCTGGATCAATACTATTTAATCATACATTTAATTTTTATAACAAATAATCATCCTCGTACTAACATTTTCCTTCTTTTTTTTTGTCATTGTTGTAGTTTTGTAAAATTGTGCATAGAGTATCATATGTGAAATAGTGGTCCTCTAAA
The DNA here is from genome assembly GCA_027410445.1 of Discoglossus pictus. NCBI lineage: Eukaryota > Metazoa > Chordata > Amphibia > Anura > Alytidae > Discoglossus > Discoglossus pictus. The sequence goes on from CM050175.1 coordinate 32,600,868, forward strand.
AAGAGCTCAAGTGACATTAAATTTCGTCCTGGAAATTAAACTAGTATTCTCTATGTCTACAAAACCTTACAGTACACAAAGTGTTTGTAAAAATGCGTCCATTGTGAAATAGATCACCCTGACTTATGTTGTCTTCAATTGAAACTTTAATATCATCTTGATTTGTGCACCTTGAAAAAGCAACATAGAGTTGTCCATGTGCAGAAACAGGTACTTGTAAAAAAATACCCACAGACTTAAAACTTTGTCTTTGGGATTTATTGATGGTCATGGCAAATGCCATGATAACTGGAAATTGTCTCATTTGAAGGACAAAAACCACTCTCACTTGGAGCCAAATCAATTCTTGGTATAAAAACTTGTTCACCTTTTTGGGCACCAGTCATAATTTCTGCATGTATGAAATGATCTTTTAAATCGTGCTCAATTATTCTGGTCCCATTACAAAGTCCTTTCTTTGGATTCATATTTCTCAATAGCATGACAATTGCCTCTTTTTTTCAATTGCAAAACATGTGGCGGCATTCCAGATGGTGTTAAAGAATTAATAAATTCTGTACTAAAGTTAGATTCACTGTCTTTATCATCAGCCAGAACTGAATCTGCACTGTAATAATTATTTTGGGGTGCGTTGATGAATTTCAAAATTTTGTTATTTAGATTTAAGGCATCTATATTTTGGGATGTTAATATCACTTTGTTTGCAATGTCGGAGTAATCGTTGTTATTAAGAGTGTTTAGATAGATTGCTGATCTGAGTGATTCCTTGCAAACCATTTGTTAAGGAATTTCAATGGTATCATTGGGTAAATCATGTATTTGTGGATGTTTTCCAATTTGAATGAGCCAATCACTGAATTCCTATTAGCCTTCAGATCTCATATTTAATTTGAGGTGTGTAAATATTTTCCACAGTTTACTTGTCTTGATACATGTTTTAATGATGTCAGTCCTATTTCCATGTGGCACAACAGGTAATGCTTGCCTAAAATATCCTCCTAACAACATCACCTTTCCACCAAATTGCAAATTATTATTCAACACTTATTTTAATAATCGATCAATACATTGCAAGGCATGACAAGACATAATTATTGCCTCATCTATGATAATTAATTTAAATTTTTTTTGCTTGTAAAGAATTCAGTCGAATATCTGACACTGATGTTTCTAAAATGGGAACTGGCAGTTTGAATCCACTATACACAGTTCTGCCACCTTCTAACAAAAGTGCGGCAATTCCAGTTGTTGCAAATGGCATTGCTATTTGACCCTGTGCTCGAATGTAACTCATCGAACAATCGTACACATACGTTTTTCCTGATCCACCAATCCCATCTATATAGAAATAATGGTCTATGACCATTTCATCATCTGTAGCATTTGTGATGGCATTAAATGCTTGCAATTGTAAAGTATTTAAAGTTGACAGTTTTTCTTGTGTTTTTTTTGTTGAAGTTCAGTGTCATAATCATCGATGTTGATGTCATCTATAAGTCCTGTATCAGGCAAATTAAAACTTTCACAATTTAATCTATGAGCAAGAAAGATTTCTTGAATTTCCATTAAAGCTTTTAAGAGTGCAATGGGCTCATTGTAATATTTCAAGAAGTCTTCACACATATTTAATTTAAATGTTTCCCAAAGAGCAAATGCATCAAGTACATTGCCAAAGATGCAAATGAATGCAAATTGTTCTCTCATTTGCTTTGACATTTGACATAGTGATGCTTCTTCCAGACACCTATCCCATTCTGTATCTTCTGCTATGATGTTTTGATGTCTTGCAGCTAAGAGGAAAGTATCATAAACTATGTCATTGACTGTGCATCAATGTTCATAACTTTGTGCACAGGGAACATGTAAAAGAAATAATCTTAAACTGAAAGGTTCAATGTCTCTTGAACTGAAGTTATAAATTTGTGGGATAATTTTATGAGTATCTCTTTTTCGTTGTCGCCATTGACCATTTATAAATACATAGTGATATGGAATCTCAATGTTTAAAAATTGTCTGGCCTCAGTGTCCTGATTAATTGAAACCAAGCAGTAAGTGTTGTTTCTCAATGTTAACTTTGGGCTAAGGCAGTTCTTTTATTGCCTGCAGTAAAGCAAACAAATGGACTGTGTGGTAAATGGACAGCTAATTGATACACCGCATGTGACTGATCATGCATCCCAAATTTCAGAAGATGCCACATTGCTTCTGGAGCACTGACATAGTGAGCATCTAAATAACATGAAAGTTCGCCATTTAAAATTGGATTTTCCTTTTTGTTTTGTGCACCTTGTACAACAACAGTTGCTGCCTCATATCCTTTATATACATATACTAGCCACTTGCCCTTCAAAAAATGACGGTCAATAAAAGAAAGTGTTGAAATGCTGTGTGTCACACAATGTGAGTGTACTGTGTGCCTGAAGTAAATAAGTAAATTCCTCAAAAAGCAGAAATTTACATTACATAAAATAAAAAAACTAAAATCAGCAAAAATAAAGAATGTACATTACAGAACAAAAAAAAAAAAACCTAAGTCAGAAAAAATAAAAAAAGGAACATTACAGAAAATAACAAAATACATTACAACCCCCCCTCACTACAACATTTTAAAAAAAATTACACACCTCAAAAAGAAATACATATAATACATACATATAATACAATACGACACAATTAAATAAAATACAATACAATTCAATTACAATACACCCCTATCTAATATACATGCCACTTTCTAATATACATGCCACTATCTAATATACATGCCACTATATAATGTAATATACATGCCACTATCTAATATACAATACTATCTAATAATACATCCCACTATCTATATATCTAATATACAATACATGCTATAAATATATCTACCCTAATTGTAAGCTACAATAAAATAATTAAGACCACTTACCTTTGAGATGTTTCTTCAGATCAGCAACCTCCGGTAAAAAAGATTAAAAAAATTACTACAACACGTTTACATGAAATAAATAAACATTCTAAACATTCTAAATATTCTAAATATTATACTCACCTTTCCAGCATGTCTTGTTCCAGCATGTCACGTCCCAGCATGTCACGTCCTCCATGTTCCGTCATCCATCTTTGCTTCTTTTCTGGCGCTACTCCTGTAAAAAAAAACATTACATTAGTAAACATAAACCAAAGTTAAATAAACACAATCTACATTATACTTACCTTTCCGCAATGTCTCCGGCCTCCTCGTCTTTTCCCGGAAGCATCCGCAAGGGACGCAGTTCTTTCGGGCTTACTGCGCGAGCCCGCAAGCTTGAGCAACGGCTCGTATGCTCACAGCTATATATGTGATTTATACACATATTTGATGGATTTAGTATAAGTGCAAGCCTCCACATTTATGTGTACATTGTACTTCATCAGCAAATGTGTATTGTATGGAACTACATATCTATTATCGACCTTTTAGCCCACAATAATAGCTGTTTGTCCTTCTCTTCGTTTATACAAAGGGTATCCATCACAATTAGCATAAGTTTGCATTTGAAATTATTTTAGGAACTCTTTTGTACATTTTTTATTTTCCATACATGGTGAATCTGGATTGATATCTCCACATGGCCCATGAATCATTCTGTGTGTTACAATCTCATAAAGTGTTTAATATTTATCTGGATGTGGCAGTTAAGCAGTAATTACTGAATCCTCTCTCTCTGCAGTATTCCATTTTTCTCTTTCCTGCAGGATTAAAAGTATGTATGCATGTAACAGGCCTCTTTTTTGAAATTCTATTGTATAAACAAAAGCCACACATTTTTCAAATAACTGCTTTAGTTATATCATGTATTAAGGAATTGAGTTTGATTTTGAATACTCTTGCCACTAAATCTGGTCGGTCAGAAGTATTTTATAAAACATTCAAATTTTCCTTGATCTCTGGCCATTGTGGATTACATGTGAATGTAATGAATAAATCTGTTTTTCCAAATTTTGTGACAATAGCCATGGCATCATTATATCTTTCTCGCAAATTGCGATGAGATTCTTGGAAAGTGGATGACAAAATGATTGCTCTTCCAGCTGGAATGTCTCTGTCAGCGACATAATCCATCAATCCACAATATTGTTCCATGAAAAGCTTGTCTTGTTGAAATTTGATAAAATGTAGATTTTTTGCTTCGACTTATACATAGGAATCAATAATCCCTTGTTGTTTGAGTTTGCCCCCACATAAAATAGGATTAAAATGATCCCGAACAGCTGTTTGTGCCACTTTATATTCCAGCATAGAAATATTGCTTCTAACATGAACTTTACTATTGGGATAACTTTGCAATTGTAATTTTGGTACCCGTCCTGGCTCACCATTTGGAAAGAAAATGTGATATGTCATTGGATCCCAATTAAAACTAAACATATTTATGTTTAAAAAAAGGTTGGTATTTATTTTGTGGATTTATTTTAATATCCCGCTGAAAAGGTTAAACTGCTTCCTCATTTATAAAGATTACAGCAACCTCATTTACTGTTAGTAAATCATACCATCTTTGATCAGTATTGCAATCTCTTTTTAAAATCATATTTACTCTTGGCATTGGCAATTAATGTATTTGAGCATGTTGCTGTTCTTTTACCTGTGCTAATTGTTTGTATGCTTGACTGTATGGGTTGTTGGGCAAAATTTTATCCAGCTGTTCAAGGACAATGCGCAAACACTGTTTATTTTCTGGAAGTGTCATCCATTGTTCAACAGCTTTCAGTGTATCTAAGACATATAACTGTGCAAATTTCCTTTGCGCTCCTTCTTGTGGGTGTAAATGTGAAGTGCGGTGGTAAATTTGTCCTTGAACTCTAAAACAATATGGACCATGTCTGGGACATTTTCTGCTAATGTAGCACCTATAGAAGCAAATACAATTTCAGTGTTATAAGACCTAATATTTTTTTTTTTTAATTAGTATAATTTGGAAATGTTGGATCGCTCATGATACTTTGTAAGTAATCTGCAAATGTGTGTCTTTGCGGAAGTCTTACCTTGCCATTCTGACAGCAACTAATGAAGTCTCCGCCAGTTGGTCTTTCCTTGAGAAAATGATAGGCCCCACAAAACTGACAAACAACATTGAGTAATCCACAATAATGAGTGTCTACTGTTAGTGTTGTAATGAAAGCAATATCATGAGTTTCCTCAGCATAGATATCACTACAACTTTATATATCTACATTGGTGTCATGTGTAGGAACATTCAAATTGGCAAATTGCAATTGCATGAGGGCCTAAATGAATATAGGTTAATTAATTAATCATTAACTGTCATCAATGCAAAACAAAAAGGGCATCATGAAATAATATACCTGTGAACTTGATGTCATTGCAGATCAAATCCTGCAGAATTAACTCTCTGTCTTCAATCAGGTGATGAGATGAGTAATCTGTGAAATGACATGAAAATCATTTTAATTTTTGTATTCAATTAATTTGTGATTTATTGAAACTATGATTTTTAATTGGCATAGATGCAAAACATAAAAGCGTTTTTATCAATATATTCATAAATAAAAGCAGTCTAAAATATTAAATGTAGCCCATGTCAGAATCTAAGAAACTGCTTTAAATATTGAAGTACTTTGAAGGTCCTATCCCTGTCAGGCAATTATAAGCCCTCCAGATATATAATTGGTTTGTAAAATGTACATATTTTTGGCATTTTTTATTATTATTATTAATTTATAGATCCAAAAGCAATGTACATGAATGAGCAGTAAGGCAGATATATAAGTTTAGGTTAAAATGTTTTATTCTTTTTATTGCCGTATAAAATATATATATTTTTTTAATGATTACTAATTATTAATTCATTAATATATTAATAAATGTTAATTAATCAATAACTGTCATCAATCCAAAATAAAAAGACTTAACCTTTTTGGTTCATAAGAACATAATTAAATATACCTGCAAAGGTGTTCTTTATGCTGTTCAAAGGCTGCAAACATCACTCTGTGTTCAGTCAGCTACAGAGATGGGGCCTCATTCAATTGCAATTTGGCCAATTGAATAGGGCTGTAAATAAGCACATAGCATATGTTTTTTAAAGAAGTTTTTAGTTAGTAAAAACCTCGCTTTTGGATAGATGTTTATTAACTAAAAACTTATTTAAAAAATATATGTTATGTGCTTATTTAGAGCCCTATTCAATTGGCTAAATTGCAATTGAATGAGGGCCATGGAAAGCATTTGTAATGTTTGGATTCATCCCTATGAGGCAATTAGCAGCAACACTAATATGTGTATGCATAGTAAAATATACATATTGTTTGTGGTCCTTTTTTTGTTGGTAATATTACTAATTAATAATTAATACATTAATGTACATTAATAATCAATTAATCAATGACTAAATGTATTCTAAAGAGCTAAGCATTAATATATTAATAAACTAAAGGCATTGTAAAATATAGAATCTTTGTTGTGCATAATGATTACTAGTAATTAATTAATAAAATAATGTACATTAATGAATTAATCAATGTCTAAAATATATTAGAAAGAGGTAAGCATTAATGTAGTAATAAACTTTAGGCATTTCTAAATTGTATACATTTTTTTTGATAATGATTACTAATTACTAATTAATAAATTAATGTACATTAGTAATTAATTATTCAATTAATTAATATATTACAAACAGCTAAGCTTGAAAGTATTGATAAAGTAAAGCAAATGTAAATTCTAAGGTTGTTGCTCATCTTTTTAACTTATAATATATACATTTTGTTAAGAATAATTAATTTATTAAATATTTATTAATGATTATTAATATAAATGACTATACTTTACCTGTTTATAATTATTAATCAGCAATCAGTATCCTGAAGAACTAACAATCTCTTTGGATTTTCCAGCAGCAGAAAATGTCCACTAAGACTGTCATCACCTGAGGAGAAAGTTTTAGTTCTGTGGCAAGTGTGCCCTATATATAGGCTGCATGCACAAGCCAAAACCGTTGGTTTAGGTGGGAAATCCGCCATTTCAGAATCTTAATGAGTAAATGTGTAAGTTAGTGTTTTAAAATGGCGGCATTAGTCTATGTTTTACGCTTTGCACAAGCCTTTTCTGTCCTTCCTATTAGTATTTTTCTACCTTGTACGTTGCTGACTATGTTTTGCGCAGTTCACGGTCGTGTAGCCTCGTTTTCATTTTTTTCGGATGCCATTTTTTTCTCACTTAGCCGATTTTCAGGTGCTGAAACAGCTTAAATTTGACTTAAATCCGCGTTCCCTTCACTTACAGACATCCTGGCTGTTTTCCTGTTCTGTGTGTGATGTTTTTGTTCTATTTGTTTTTGTATTTTTTGTGTTTTTCTTGTTTTTTGCAGCTTGGCCATTAACTTCGTATTTTTCCTTTGTCGTTTTTTTCCCCGCATTCGTCGACTGCTTGCAGCCTAAGGCAATCCCACGTTTTGTAAGTGTTTGGAGGCTAAGTCCCGCGTGTTTCATTACCTTCACTGCTTGCCACGCTTCACGAGGCTCACAGCAATGAGTGTCTTTGTGGTGCACGTTTTAGTGGTTTAATGTCTTGCGTCACAATAAAGAGCAATACATAAATTAACCCTTATAATTACATTTGCACAGGAATAAACACACCTTTGGATGTGGGGATGGGGCTGGCATGGGGCAGTAAGGGCTTAAGGGGACAGAGAAGAAGATGGATCAAGGGACTTAAGTTGGGCCAGGGACAGGGGAGATTTGGGCCTAATCATGATGACCGTCAAGGATGGAATAGTCTCTTAGCAGGCTGAGAACCAGTCTGTGACAGTCCTCAATAGTCAAAGTGATCCTCTTCAGTAGCAGATGGTTTCTGGTAAACCAAATGGCATTCTTAACACTGCACATGAGGCACCAACCAGCTTGAATGACCCCAACACTGTGTGTGCCAGGAAACAGTCCATAAAGTACAGAATGATAACATAAATACCTCCTCAGAACACAGTCCTTAAGTTAATCCTCCAGGCTGTCTAGCAAGGCTGTGGCAAAAGGGCACAGCCAAAACACACACAGAGATATTTCTTCTGTGGTACAGACCCTAGGGCAGTGTCTGTATCTGCAGAGTCATCTTGCATGCATGAACTGTCTCAGAAGGAGACCCCCCTGAATTGCCATCCATGCAGTACCATTGTCCCTGTTGGTCAGTCTTTTTGATGAAACACTGTTAAAAACAAGTTCTGCAGTTTTGGCTGGGAGACCAGGAATTGACTCCATAATTACCTTACTTCTCAAAAGTTTATAGATGACCAATGGGGTCCAACGATCAGGCTTGAAGCTCTGGAGCTGGTGCTCCATCAAACTGTCCAACATCCTGGTAGAACCATGGGATGGTCAAGTTGTAGGGAAGAGAGCTAACTCTCAATCTCATATTTAGTCATCTCCACTTGTGTCACAGGATCTTCCCTCTTGGGTAGCTCATTGGCCTTGAGCTATCCAAGAGGGAAGACCCTGACATAAGTGGAGATTACTAAATATGATAGGTGCAGGGCAATAAGAGAGCTAAGTGAAACAGCTCTAAACTGGATCATTTTACCATAGAGCAGATATGGATAGGGGAGATCATGGGAAAAAATACACAAAAGTCATTGAAATGTCAAAATATTGGGTTTTAAATGAACTTACATGAAGAAACAGCAAACATAACAACGACACAAGCTGAACATCTATTTTTAAATAAAATTTAAAGGAACAGCAAACATTAACTGAACAGTCCACATTAAATGGCAGATGGTTTGGAACGTTGAAAGGGGTCTGGAGAGGAAAAAACAGCGTTAGAGTGGAGCATAGTTTTAAACGTGAATTGCCAGCCAAAATACAGTGCTTTAGTATGGATTAGCGATAAGTGGAGAATTACAGTAAAAAGAGTGCTTTAGCGAATCAGCGCTATAATGGGTAGCGTTAAGCATGGTATACCCAATTTCTTTCTATTGATAACAATAGTGGTCAAATAACTTTCCTTGTCTCCTACAAATTTTAAAAAGTTTCTTAGAAATCTCATTGTTTTATTGACAATAAAGTACATGTGTATTTTGGGTAAAACTTCATCAAGTATACTAAACAAACTAACCACTTCCTTAGATTTTGCCTATTTAATATTGGAGTGTTGCATATTTATGTGCAGATTTTGAATTGTCCTATTTTCAAATAATTACGGTAAAAACATTTAAATGGCGCCTTCTGATTGGTTGAAAATGATGTCAATCAAATTTCAGCCAATCATAAGGCTCCAATGTGTGAGCCAATCAGAATTGGATACACCAGTATATCCCATTCTGATTGGCTGATGAACCTGTCAATCATTTGTAAAGCAATCATTGACTTTTAATTGGTTTACAAATGATTCACATGTCCACCAGCCAATGAGAATGGGATATAGGGGTATTTTATTTTATGTATTTTTTTATTATTTTTTTTGATAATGTTCTTTTTTGTTTTCTGAAGTGGCGCTTTTTTATTTTTTTGTAATGTAGTTTTTTTTTTTCTGTGATCAAGGTGTTTTATTTTTTGTAATGTAGGTTTACATTACAAAAATGTAACTTCGTCCTATCTCCTCTTTTGATATTTTAAGCCTGCAAATGTTACCAATGCTAAAGATGCAAAATCCATATTTATTTGAAACAATTCAACAAGCCTGCAATTGCCTTCAAACCCTTAAATGGCAAATGTATAAAAAATCCTTACATGTACTAGACAGGACCCGCAAGTGGGTTAAACATCTGTTCAGAAAACTATAAAAGCAAATAAACACACACTACTGTACTTTAAAATCCTGGGAAAGCAACGGAAGGCATTATAATTAATTGTACAACACTTCCAAGCTTGCAAATATGCAATATTTTTTTAAATCTTTTATTTCCGTGTTATATTGATCCCAGGAATCAAGGAGTTAATACATATCTGGCCATCCACATGGATTGATTGATTTATTAATTATTATATATTTTTACATTTCTGGATTGCGAGTCTGGTCACAATTTAGACTTCGAAACACTAATTAATTGTAGTTTAAACTCCATGTTTTACTGATGTCATGATGATGATCTGATTTACTATTGGTTCTGTCTATATTGTAACTTACATGCTTGCTTACTTGATCATAATCATGCCCTGAAATGCTATGTACGGATTCATGGATTGCATGTTGGTAGTGTGAGCCTGTAATTGCGGGCCTGAGCAATTAAATACACCTGTAACAGTAACAGATTTTTAACCCGCAGACATACGGGAAGAGTGAAGATAATTACAGCCTTGGAATTAAATGGGGGCCATGGTCAGTAATGAGCCATAATAAAATTGTGAAGTAGTCTTTCAACTGTCATTAGTATCAAAGGTGGAGCATGGTGACAGGAAGAAGTGTTTTATGATCTATCAGGGAAAGTTATAAGGAGATGGGGCTTCGGGAAAGGCAAGGAGCCCACTAATGGTCTGTGTGCTGATTTACTTCCAATCTGGATGAATCGGTACTTTTCATTGTAAACTTATTATAATATCACTAGCGACTTGCCCGTCAAAAATGATGGCATAAAAATTCGAAGTCTCGCAATGCTGTTGATTGCCACACAATGCGAGGCTCTCCCCCCTCTAACTTGCGGTCCACGTGATGAGCTCCTTCGGTGAGCCTCTACTTTACGGGCTTCACCGCTCATTGCAGGCCGCGTCATGCACTGCGCGCATGTGTAAGCACCTAAGTTTGCGAGCTTTACAGACAAACTCTCTCACCCCTGTGTCTCTTTCCCACCTCTCCCTCCTCTGTGTCTTTTTCTCCCTCTATCCCTCCCCTGTGTCTCTTTGCCCCCTCTCCCTCCCCTGTGACTCTTTCCCCCCCCTCTCTCTTGTGTCACTTCCCCCTCATGTCTCTTTGGCCCCCTCTCCCTCTGTCTCTCATTTGGAGTTTACGTGTTTGAAAACGTTTGCAGGCTTGGCAGCGGTTAAACCTGCAAAATAAATTTCAAGCCCGTAAGGCTTGTATCTTAAATTGCTATTGCTCAAAGCCTAGCATGTAACTCAGAAGCCATCGGGAGGCTGCCAAAAGATGCCAATTGAATAGCAAATTAGCTTGCAACCTCACTTACGGGCTCCCTGCCTCCCTGATGAATTATTGTTTACAGCACTGAACTTTCATTTACCCTCCAGACACATCCTCAGCAGGGTGTCCTCTCGATGTTGACCCAACCAGTTCATTAGATCTTGCACTATTCACACTTGCCCTCAGCTCTTCCAAAGTTCTTTACTTTCTAACCTGAGGTGCTCATGTTCTGATGCCATATTGTTATTTCTCTAGGTTTGTTATTTCTCTTGACAAAAATAGTGGAGTGGATTGTCAGTTCCTTCTCCAGTGGACTGCATTTTTACGGACCTCTCTGGTATGACCTGCCTACTTATATTGTGTGACCCTACATTGTATAGCTCACAGCTTCATTGAAGTACACAAGCCCCTTTACCATGACCCAAAGGGGAATATATATACTTAAATTGCACTGGAGAAGGAACTGACAATCCACTCCATATATGTGATGCCCACTTCATATATTTATTATGTGAATCAAATAGTTCAGCACTTGTGAGATCCCTTCTATTTATGGAAAATGTAACAGTTGTGGGGAATTTAGGAAAAAAACAGCATTAAGCCATGGACATTTTTAGAGAATAGCTTAATTTTAATTTACTCTGACTCAGATATTGTGCATGGAAAGCATAATGTACAGATTTAAATGGCCATTTTAAGTATTTTTTTTATATAAGTTGAAAAAAAAAATGAGGAATTCAAATTTCCCTGGGTGTTTTCCACCCTTATAGTCAATGTAGAGATAATGGGACTAATACATATTGAAACAATGATAAATTTATTTTATTTCATGACAGCGACGAGTTAAAAATGGGAATTAAAATTGGTACAAGGAGATTAAAAAAGGGGCAAATGTGTGGAAAGGAATACTCTTAGTGACACTTAAATAGTGCAGTAGATGACTCTTAGTGAGTAAGTATTCTTATTCCTTCCTTCTGTTGAGCCAGGTATATTAATAGAACTTCAAGTTATGTAAATAAACTTTGATATTTATAAGGTGCCTTCATGCATATACATATATATCCCCCAACGAAAATCTTTAGAGGGCAATACTTCTTTACAACAGATAGTATCCCATGCTCAAGACTACATATATTGGCAATATGCGCTTAGAACCTCATAATAATCCAGAGGAAAAACCTATAGTAAAATACCAGTTGGTTATTAATAGCACATATATAGATATCTGGTGAATTCCTAGTGAGACCCTTTCTGGCCCCAATTCTAAACTATAACTTGTGAAATGCAAAACAAATTATAGTAGCATGTTATAGTAGCACGTTATAGTAGCACTATTAATAGTTTCAAAAGATGGTTCTTTTTATAGGCCTATAATCAATACACAAACATCTGTGTCTGCCAATTCTCTTTGAATTTTACTAATTTCAGTGCAGACTTCCTCTAATGAATATCACATTTAGGAGCCTAAATGGAGCGCACAAGTCACTGCATCTAAAGGTTCTTTATAAATAAATAGTGTAGATTATAGCAAAAGCTATTTCAAGTATACTAAGTATCAGACAGATATTTGGGTTCTAAACGGGGATGCATGGGGCATTACACTAGTCCGTAGCTACATAGAGTTCGTGGGCTCAGTTTGGCTCAACTTACGGATATGCTACGCGCATGCGCACGCCTTGCGATGACGTGTGCAGCATCGTTGCTAGGAGCCTGACGCCTTTTGACGTATGACGTCTTTCTCAAAGGGGAGTTGAATAACGCTGTCTTAGGGAAATATTTATAGAGGACTGTTGCCCTAGCAAAACGCAATAGGCAACACCGATTAAACGTCCATGAATATGTGTACTCACTTTATGTATGTCCTGCAAGTGTTTTGGAACATAATGAGTGCAAAGAAGGAACAAAATTTAGAACGTATGGAATTTGATCAAATATACCAAGTATATCTTATAATGGTATCTAATTCAACACTGCCTAGATGCAGTAGTGTACTACTATCCCGACAGCATGTCTCACACAATGGAAGGCCTCAGGGTAGTGTATAAATAAGTAAATAGGTCCTCCAACTGCTGAGGACAGATGTTCGTATAGAAGAGAAAGGCACCTTCAAGGAGAGAAAGAGGAGAATAAAATATCACGGTGTATTATGACTTTTGGTTATGACTCAGTTGTAATCAGGGACATTCTATCCAAACACTGGCACCTCTTAAGGAGTGATGAGGATTTAAAAGACATTATAACACCTAAGGCCTCTATTACCTATCGTAGAGGCAAGAATCTGAAGGACAGATTAGTCCATAGCTAATTTAAAGAACAGAAACCTGGAATGTGGCTAAAACCATTAGAAGGATGCTTTAAGTGCAGTAAATGCAAGTTCTGCAGATATATCACACCTTCTAAAGTGTATGAACATCCCACCACTGAGGAAAAATTCAAAATTAAAACTTTCTTGAATTGTTGCTCTACAGCTGTAATCTATGTGGCCACCTGTGTTTGCAAGAAGATCTATGTAGGCAAAACAAGGCGCCAACTACGCCGTAGTATGAGTGAGCTTATATATAGCATAAAAAATATGCTTGACACACCTATTGCTCGCCATGTGAAATACTGCCACAACAACCAAAGTGTGGTCTTGTCCTTCTGTGCAATTGATCAAGTACAGACAGGGCCAAGACAAGGAGATTTAGAGAACAAACTATTACAATGTGAGGCACGTTGGATCTACAGGCTGAAGGCCCAAGTGCCCAATGGTCTCAATGAGGGATTCACTTTTACCCCCTTTATTTAGACTGAGGTTTTCAGTAGTCATACATGGATACTTTATTATCTCTAAATTACACAATTTGGATATATATTGTTACACTAAAGATTGATTTATGATATACACCTATATGACGGTGTTTATTTCAATAGACAGACAGGCCTCCAGGCCTTCTGCATTGTGTTACATCACCTTGTTGATTTTAGTCTTTACACTCATGTTTAGATAACAATGATTTATTCTTTTATGTCCTTTGTTATATCTGTAATTCACATCTAGAGCACAACTTAATATTTTTCACATGGAAATAGTACTGTAATTTTTCACCAGTACTTCTTCACATATAGATAACACATGTCTAGAATTTGAAGGTTGTATAGACCGGATCTTCAATTTTTATACACTTTCCATGTACTTCTTCATGTATACCTCTCTCTTTTTTGAGCCAATCTAAAAGACCACCTTATATTATTTATTGCCTTATATAGGTAGTATTTATGCTTTATATACACATATATACAGTTTGTATACTTGCATATTTTATATCTTGTCTTCATCTCTCCTTGAAGGCGCTTTTCTCTTCTATACTAACATCTGTCCTCAGCAGTTGGAGGACTTATTTACTTATTTATACACTACCCTGAGGCCTTCCATTGTGGGAGACATGCTGTCGGGATAGTAGTACACTACTGCATCGAGGCAGTGTTGAATTAGATACCATTATAAGATATACTTGGTATATTTGATCAAACTCCATCCGTTCTAAAAACACTTGCAGGACATATATAAAGTGAGTACACATATATTCATGGACGTTTAATCTGTGTTGCCTATTGCGTGTTGCTAGGGCAACAGTCCTCTATAAATATTTCCCTAAGACAGCGTTATTCAACTCCCCTTTTAAGAAAGACGTCATACGTCGAAACGCTCCTAGCAACGACGCTGCACACGTCATCACGCAAGGCGTGCGCATGCGTGTAGCATATCCGGAAGTTGAGCCTAACTAAGCCAGCGAACTCTATGTAGCTACGGCCTAGTGTAATGCCCCATGCATCCCCGTTTAGAACCCAAATATCTGTCTGATACTCAGTATAATGACAAAGTAGGAAAAGGGAGAGAAAAAGTATCCTTTTGTATGAAAGTGCACACCCTCTGCCCTAATAACAATATAGAACAGCAGATAAGTAAAACTTAACGTTTATTAATTAATATTAAAATGTTATATTCAAATCGTGAAATACTGACGAGATCCTATGAGTAGTGAAATCTGAAATAATTGTAAGGACTATCTTTTATAATAGGTAGAATTGGGGAACTGTGGAAATGAACACTAAATCCTCTAATATAAAGTGATAAGTGACTACAAAGTGCAGTAATAATAATAAGTGGAATACTGATAGATAGCAGAAATACAGGTCCAGACTAAGAGACCTATATGTTTGCTTTATGCGTAATCATTATACACAAAGTGACTTGTGCTAGTAATGGTAAATACAGTGATATCACTTGTAAGTATTGCACCTTCATATAGCTTGTAAATAATGTATTCTAAAGTGCTTAGTGCCAATATAAATAGAATTAATTGGATATAATATTGGGTACAATAAACATAAAGTGCTAGTGCTTGCTGAGGATATGGTTAAATAACACAGTATAACTTTGTTGAGGAAAGTCCAATAATATTAAATATTATAAATAATCAGTGTCACTACATGAACTGAGGAGCTGGATAGAGGTCTGTCTAATTCCACATTAGCTTGATGCTTAATATAGAGTACAAATTATAAGTTTAAAGCATGTGGGAATTATATTATTCGATCGTTTCGGTTATGTTATAATTCTATGTAGTTTACACAGCTCCTAAGTCCCTAAACTATCTGCGCGTGGTGTAGGCGTCTACGTATGACGTCATGACGCAACGACGCGGTGTAGAACGTGCAACCCGACGCACGTTCCTGAAAATTTCATCAGGGGTTACCGTAGGAGTCTCTTGAGGAGCTATTTATGCTCAATGGTTGTCATAGCAACCACAAGGACAAATGAAATCACATTAGTTAAGGAAAATATACAAGGTTAAAATTTTAGCTGATAATATGATGAGATATGAACAAAACCAATATAATATTATTACTTTTGCCATGTTATAAAAAGCTAAATAATGTTCATGGCAGAAAATAGAAATAGGACTATGTCCCTCATGTAATACAGCTTAACATTATGTAAGATATCTAACAGATATATATTATATATAGGCATTCATATATTGATGTTAATGCCCTAAAAGTGGAGTGTTGTGTGGCTCCACAATTAGTCTATCATATGAATAGGGCAATAGTTATTAGAAATATGTATTGTTTTCCACTAATACATTATAAGGTAATATTTAACCACATATACCAACTTTATATTAGCCTTTTGCTGATATAGAATATATCAAATATGCTATGTACTTCTATACATTATATTATTAAATTATGTGTAATACATATAAATAAGTAGAAGGACACTTCACTGCAATGGTTACTCCATAGTTTCTTTACCTTACTACCTTTACGGTTATTATACAGGGAACATGGAGGGAGAAAATTATATTACCATTGTAGCATATCTTTTCACATTCATCAAATGTAGTGGTATATCAAAAATTGGTGAATTGGTGGGTATCCTAGATATTAAATAGAGGCCCTAAATAAATGGTGTAAAAGTGAATCCATCATTGAGGCCCCACGGTTTTTTGGTCTTAAGTGTAAAGATCCAATAGGCTTCCTTTTTTAGTAATTCCCTATCAATGTTGCCTCTTCTAATATTGTGTTTGACACCATCGATGGCTATAAAAGATATATATCTGAGATCTCCATTATGGTAAGAGTTGACATGATTGGCCACTGGTGTGTCATATTCTTTAGTAATGCTGTATACATGTTCTAAGGTTCTGCGTCTCAGTTCTCTACAGGTTTTCCCTACATAATTCATACCACATTTACAAAGCATGAGATATATAACCCACAGTTTTACATGTCATTAGCTGTTGGATTTTAAAATTATCTTTTCCATCTTTTGAGGGGAATGTTTTAGTAGTATTTACATATTTACATGCTTTGCAAGATAAGCATTTAAAGCAGCCCTTTGTTCTGTTAAGCCAGGTGTTGTTTCTAGCACCTTCTAGATGGCTTCTAGTTAGCATATCTCTCAGGTTAGTTGATCTTCTACTAGTGATTTGGGCCTGGTTACTTAAAAATGGCCTTAAATCATCATCATCTAGTAGGATCTTCCAATGGTCACTAAATATTTTCCTAATTTCATGCCATTTTCCGTTGTATGTTCCTATACATCTAACCACTTCATCTTGATCCTTATTTTTATTGGACAACAGTAGTTCTCTGTCTACTGCTTGTGCTCTTTGATATGCTCTTTTGAGGGGTTTATTTTTATACCCTCTCTCTTTAAAACGGTGCTGTAACTCTCTGGCTTCTATCTCAAAATTAATTTGACTGGAGCAATTTCTTTTTATTCTTAAATATTGCCCCACTGGTATCCCTTCAATCAATGATTTAGGGTGACTGCTGTCTGCTTGTAGCAAACTATTAGTCGCTGTTGGCTTTCTATATGTAGTTGTTTGGAGTTTTCCATTGTCTGACTTTGCGATTTTCAAATCCAAAAAGGTAATTTCATTATCACTCATTTCTGAGGTTAAGTACAGTCCCATATTGTTGGTGTTAAGTATTTCTATAAAAGTTTTTAAATATTTTTGATTCCCATTCCATACTACCAAGATATCGTCGATAAATCTTATCCATAATTCGACGTGTTGAGTATATTGATCCAATTGGTCAGTGAATACTTTTTGCTCTTCCCACCAACCTAAATATAAGTTGGCGTATGTGGGGGCACATGCTGTGCCCATAGCTGTGCCACATATTTGTTGAAAGAACTTATTGAGAAAAACAAAGTAGTTGTGTGTTAATGCAAACTCCAGTAGTTCTAATATGAATTTGTTGTGATTAGAATATTGGATGCCTCTCTTTGATAGAAAGTAGTTTACTGCTTCTATACCTCTTTGATGTTGTATGTTTGTATAGAGAGATTCAACGTCTAGGGACACTAAAAGTGCTCCCTTACTGACTGAAACATCATTCAATTTCAGTAGGACATCTTTTGTGTCTTTTGACATGTGAGGCTAGAGTAATCACAAATTCTTGTAACATGGAGTCTACATATTTACTAGGGTTCTCTGTTATGCTCTCAATGCCTGACACAATTGGTCTACCCAGAGGTTTTTTAGGATTCTTGTGTATTTTTGGGATGGTATAAAAGGTGGCTATTTTTGGGTTCGGATTTAGGAGGAAGTCAAATTCATTTTTACATATGACTTTGGTACTTAGACCCCTGGTTAAGATATCTTTGAGTTCCTCTATGAAATTATCAGTTGGATCTTTTTCTAATTTCTTATAACTCTTCTTATCTTTGAGGAGTCTTTCACATTCTGAGATGTAGTCAGTTTTATCGAGTATGACAATATTCCCTCCTTTATCTGAATTTCTTATAATGATGTTGTTGTCTTGTTGTAATTGTTTTAATGCCAATCTTTCAGTTTTAGTCAAATTGTAGTTGACATTATTTTTACTAGAAATCTTTGTCATATCACGAACCACATTATTAACATATAGCTCTATATTGGGACTTATTGCGCGTAGCATATCCGTAAGTTGAGCCAAACTGAGCCCACGAACTCTATGTAGCTACTGCCTAGTGTAATGCCCCATGCATCCCCGTTTAGAACCCAAATATCTGTCTGATACTCAGTATACTTGAAATAGCTTTTGCTATAATCTACACTATTTATTTATAAAGAACCTTTAGATGCAGTGACTTGTGCGCTTCATATAGGCTCCTAAATGTGATATTCATTAGAGGAAGTCTGCACTGAAATTAGTAAAATTCAAAGAGAATCGGCAGACACAATTGTTTGTGTATTGATTATAGGCCTATAAAAAGAACCATCTTTTGAAATTTTTAATAGTGCTACTATAACGTGCTACTATAACTTGTTTTGCATTTCACAAGTTATAGCTTAGAATTGAGGCCAGAAAGGGTCTCAATAGGAATTCACCAGATATCTATATATGTGCTATTAATAACCAACTGGAATTTTACTATAGGTTTTTCCTCTGGATTATTATGAGGTTCTAAGCGCATATTCCCAATATATGTAGTCTTGAGCATGGGATACTATCTGTTGTAAAGAAGTATTGCCCTCTAAAGATTTTCGTTGGGGGATATATATTTAAATGCATGTAGGCACCTTATAAATATCAAAGTTTATTTACATAACTTGAAGTTCTATTAATATACCTGGCTCAACAGAAGGAAGGAATAAGAATACTTACTCAATAAGAGTCATCTACTGCACTATTTAAGTGTCACTAAGAGTATTCCTTTCCACACATTTGCCCCTTTTTTAATCTCCTTGTACCAATTTTAATTGCCCTTTTTAACTCGTCGCTGTCATGAAATAAAATAAATGTATCATTGTTTCAATATGTATTAGTCCCATTATCTCTACATTGACTATAAGGGTGGAAAACCCCCAGGGAAATTTGAATTCCTCATTTTTTTTCAATTTATAGTGATTAGTGGTTTAATCCACAAAGAGGAAATTCTCAATTACAAACTATTTAGTTCTGCTATTTTGATTTAATATCCCTTTGGACTTGGCCCCAGCAATCACTTTAGGCAAAGAGTGGATAGTATATAGTCTATTTCAATATGGCAAACTTTGCCATTAATAATATTGATGTTGACTCACTTCAGAAAGAAGCTGATGAGAGCTTTGGTTCCAAAGCTCATATCACTATAACCGAAGATAAAAATATTAAAGATCAGTTTAGTGAACTAATGAAAACTGCCAAGAAACAATTAAGATCAATATGGGAAATTAGTAGTCTACAAAACTACCTTAAGAATAAGATTGGCCCAAGATGACTAAGAATAAATTTAAGTCCAGCAAATAATCTGTCTAATGAATTATTTTCAAAAAAATGGCAAGAAATATTGCTAAAATGTTCATCTGAGCTTATGTCATTTATAATTGAGACTGAACAACAAAACTTGGAAGCCATTAAACCAAAGTTGGCATTATATCAACAAGAATTTAGCAAATTCAGTGAAACACCTG
Organism: Discoglossus pictus; assembly: GCA_027410445.1. Taxonomy (NCBI): domain Eukaryota; kingdom Metazoa; phylum Chordata; class Amphibia; order Anura; family Alytidae; genus Discoglossus; species Discoglossus pictus. Next base: position 32,620,858 of record CM050175.1, read on the forward strand.
ATTATAACACATTCTGCACAAGGTTAAATGAAAATTTAGACAGGTTTAAAAAATAAATTAAAGACTGAAAGCAAAAGAAATTCTGGAGAGACCAAACTGATTTCAAAACTGGCAGAGTAGAGATGTCGCAAATAGTGATTTCGCGAATCTAAAATTTTCGGTTCGCGAACCGCGAACACGAACCGCCGCAAATGTTCGCGAAACGGCGAACATCGGCGAACCGCCATAGACTTTAATGGGCAGGCGAATTTTAAAACCCACAGGGACTCTTTCTGGCCACAATAGAGATGGGAAAGTTGTTTCGACAGGACTAACACCTGGACTGTAGCATGCCGGAGGGGGATCCATGGCAAAACTCCCATGGAAAATTACATAGTTGATGCAGAGTCTGGTTTTAAGCCATAAAGGGCATAAATTACCTAATATTCCTAAATTGTTTGGTATAACGTGCTTTAAAACATCAGGTATGATGTTGTATCGATCAGGTAGTGTAAGGGTTAGGCCCGCTTCACAGTGACAGACCAAACTCCCTGTTTAACGCACCGCAAACAACCACAAACAGTCCATTTGCACAACCGCAATCTCCCCATTTGCACAAGGTTGGATACCAAGCTAGCCATGTCCCGTTCCTTGTCCTCACTGATGTCATTGAAGGTCTCTTCCTCCACCCAGCCACCAAGGGTCCCCGAAAGGTGACAACAAGCCCCACGGGGCGCCTGCTGTGTTTGGTCTTCCACCTCCTCAAAGCCACCTTCCTCCTCTGACTCCTCTTCTTCAGACTCCTGTCACTGCATTGCCTCTCTCTGCATTGTTATAAGGTGTGTTAAGTAGTACTACTCTTATCAGTTTAAAACCTGTTACAGCACATATCAGGGGGCGTGTATAAGGCCTGGATTTTTAGAACCAGGAGATGGAAAAAGATGCTTTGTTGGTCGTATCACTTCAATTTTGGGGCACGGCGCGTGCAGTCAAAGGTGCCACCAGATAGGAGTGACGTGTTTGTAAGTACTACTCTCATCAGTTTAATACTTGATACGTTACCTATCAGGGGGCGTGTATACGGCCTGGATTTTTAGAACCAGGAGATGTAAAAAGATGCTTTGTTGGTCGTATCACTTCAATTTTGGGGCACGGCACGTGCAGTCAAAGGTGCCACCAGATAGGAGTGACGTGTTTGTAAGTACTACTCTTATCAGTTTAATACTTGTTACGTTACCTATCAGGGGGCGTGTATAAGGCCTGGATTTTTAGAACCAGGAGATGGAAAAAGATGCTTTGTTGGTCGTATCACTTCAATTTTGGGGCACGGCACGTGCAGTCAAAGGTGCCACCAGATAGGAGTGACGTGTTTGTAAGTACTACTCTTATCAGTTTAATTCTTGTTACGTCACCTATCAGGGGCGTGTATAAGGCCTGGATTTTTAGAACCAGGAGATGTAAAAAGATGCTTTGTTGGTCGTATCACTTCAATTTTGGGGCACGGCACGTGCAGTCAAAGGTGCCACCAGATAGGAGTGACGTGTTTGTAAGTACTACTCTTATCAGTTTAATTCTTGTTACGTCACCTATCAGGGGCGTGTATAAGGCCTGGATTTTTAGAACCAGGAGATGTAAAAAGATGCTTTGTTGGTCGTATCACTTCAATTTTGGGGCACGGCACGTGCAGTCAAAGGTGCCACCAGATAGGAGTGACGTGTTTGTAAGTACTACTCTTATCAGTTTAATACTTGTTACGTCACCTATCAGGGGGCGTGTATAAGGCCTGGATTTTTAGAACCAGGAGATGGAAAAAGATGCTTTGTTGGTCGTATCACTTCAATTTTGGGGCACGTCACGTGCAGTCAAAGGTGCCACCAGATAGGAGTGACGTGTTTGTAAGTACTACTCTTATCAGTTTAATACTTGTTACGTCACCTATCGGGGGGCGTGTATAAGGCCTGGATTTTTAGAACCAGGAGATGGAAAAAGATGCTTTGTTGGTCGTATCACTTCAATTTTGGGGCACGGCACGTGCAGTCAAAGGTGCCACCAGATAGGAGTGACGTGTCTGTAAGTACTACTCTTATCAGTTTAATACTTGTTACGTTACCTATCAGGGGGCGTCTATAAGGCCTGGATTTTTAGAACCAGGAGATGTAAAAAGATGCTTTGTTGGTCGTATCACTTCAATTTTGGGGCACGGCACGTGCAGTCAAAGGTGCCACCAGATAGGAGTGACGTGTTTGTAAGTACTACTCTTATCAGTTTAATACTTGTTACGTTACCTATCAGGGGGCGTGTATAAGGCCTGGATTTTTAGAACCCGGAGATGGAAAAAGATGCTTTGTTGGTCGTATCACTTCAATTTTGGGGCACGGCACGTGCAGTCAAAGGTGCCACCAGATAGGAGTGACGTGTTTGTAAGTACTACTCTTATCAGTTTAATACTTGTTACGTTACCTATCAGGGGGCGTGTATAAGGCCTGGATTTTTAGAACCAGGAGATGGAAAAAGATGCTTTGTTGGTCGTATCACTTCAATTTTGGGGCACGGCACGTGCAGTCAAAGGTGCCACCAGATAGGAGTGACGTGTTTGTAAGTACTACTCTTATCAGTTTAATACTTGTTACGTTACCTATCAAGGGGCGTGTATAAGGCCTGGATTTTAGAACCAGGAGATGGAAAAAGATGCTTTGTTGGTCGTATCACTTCAATTTTGGGGCACGGCACGTGCAGTCAAAGGTGCCACCAGATAGGAGTGACGTGTTTGTAAGTACTACTCTTATCAGTTTAATACTTGTTACGTCACCTATCAGGGGGCGTGTATAAGGCCTGGATTTTTAGAACCAGGAGATGGAAAAAGATGCTTTGTTGGTCGTATCACTTCAATTTTGGGGCACGGCACGTGCAGTCAAAGGTGCCACCAGATAGGAGTGACGTGTTTGTAAGTACTACTCTTATCAGTTTAATACTTGTTACGTTACCTATCAGGGGGCGTGTATAAGGCCTGGATTTTTAGAACCAGGAGATGGAAAAAGATGCTTTGTTGGTCGTATCACTTCAATTTTGGGGCACTTTGTGACATTAGCTTCTTACGCTCAAACATGTCCTTTACAGGCACCTGACTATGGGCAGATGAGCAGGAACTGCTCAAGGCGAGAGACGGAGTGGCGGATGGTTGAGAGGGGGCAAGGAGGACAGCAGTTGTTTATGTGGCTTATGATGCTGCACCAGGAGGAGGATGGCGGCTTTGAGTTTGTGTGCTGCTTGTACTCATGTGTTGGTCTGGAGTCACCCAAACATTAGGTCTCAACCTGTAGAGGATAAGGGAACCAGGCTACTCTAGACCTCATTCATCATTACAGGTTTTGACAGATCGGTACTATGCGTCCAAGCTACTGTGACAACAGATATGAGTGGCACTGTGCACTTGCAGAAGTTGGTAGAGTAGACGCTGTAGGTCTGACACACACGCTTGCAGACAACTAACTGCTATGCAATCTATTACAGTAGAATTTTTGTTTTTGTTTTAAATGTACACTACTGTTACACCAGATATGAGTGGTGTGTTAAGTAGTACTACTCCTATCAGTTTAATCCCTGTTATTTTTTTGGGTTTGGTTGTTGAAGCCACAGTGCAGCACCAGAGGCCAGAATAATTAGGCATGTACACATGCCTGAAAAATTAGGTATTGTTGATCTTGCAGCGAGCAGAGAAGAAGGTAGGCCTGATTCAACGCCCACATCCCTGCATATCCACACTCAGAGATTGAGGGGGCGACCCTTACAAGGCCACGGGCCGGAGATATAAAGGGGGGCCATCCCAAATAAGCACACAAGCGGGGACAAAGGTAGTGAAGGGGACATAGAGGCCCATGGACTGATGGTCGCCATCTTGGCAGTAAAAGGGCCCAGCAATTAAGCCAAACTGACCCAGCACAAGCAGCTACTTGAGTCAAACGCTGTACAATTACACCTTAATAAAGCTGAAACATGCAGCAGCAGGGTTTCTAAACGGCCACACAGGGACAAGGAGGCTAACAGCCCCCACAGTCTCTGCACCACTCTTTTTAACAGATAACCCAAGGGGCTAACCAGTGACCTTGCCCACAAAAAAAAAAGCAGAATTTTATTGGAGGAATTATTAGTGTCTTTACCCCCCAAGCGAGGACATAATATATGGTATCTTTAGACTACCTGATGGGCAAACCTCCTTTAGCCCCAATGCTATCCAAGAAACATTTCAAAACTTCGATCAGACCATATATTCATCCCAATCCCGCTGCAGCGGATCTGACATAGAGTCCTTCCTACTACAGCAAGAAGTCCACAAAATACCTGTACCTCAATTGGACAGCTTGAACCTAGAGGAAGTTAAATCTACAATCCAAGATCTTAAATTTGGCAAGTCCCCAAGGCCAGACGGTTTTACTCATCTGTACTATAAGAAATTTGACCCCTTGCACCTAACATCTTTGTTTAACGCTATACTAAATGGAGAACCTGTGCCCCCTTAATTGAATCAGGCCGACCTCATAGTCTTTCCAAAAGAGGGTAGGGACCCGAATCTCAAACTGTATTACAAGTCAGCGCAGCTGGCTTTTATTCCTCTGGCGCATTCTCCAAAAAACATCAGCCGCTCTGGGTATTTATGGAAAATGTAAGCATGTCACCTTATACATGGGATACAGTAATATGGATTCCAGGCCTGTATAATTTTTTGAGAAACTTGAAAAACCCATTGATTAAGCACTCATTAAAAATATGGACGGAGATGAACTGGACACAAAAACTGGACACTCGGGTATCAGATCTTACCCCTATCGTACCCAATCCCCACTTTAAGATACATCTTCCGGAAAGCTCTCTCAGTTGGTGGAAGTCTCAGAACCTACTAGGGGTTGGTCCATGGTGGCATGACGACAAAATAATGACCTTTGAGTGGGTGAGAGATATATACAATTTACCCCTGGCTGAACACTATAATTTTTGCAGGATACATCATTTTATATATACGATAAGTGGTAGGGGAACCCCCCAAAGAAACACCTGGCTACTCAAAAAATGTAGGGATTCCCCCTTTCAGCCTGGTATTATTAGCCTCATGTATGAACTATTTAATGAAAACTCATGGGCAAACAAACCAGACTATACCAAAGCCTGGGAGAGGGATTTGGGCACCGAGTTGGCAGATAGCACATGGGATAAAAGTTGGCAAGGCTTAAGTAGGGGATCTTTAAATTATAGTCTGCTTGAGACTTCAATAAGGTCCTACACAGGACATATATTACTCCTTTTAAGCTAATAAATGGGATCCAAAATGGAGCAGCTCATGTTTTAGGAACAGTGGTAATGAGGCTACATTTATTCATGTCTGGTGGGAGTGTTCGGCAGTCATAAGACTATGGGAAGAAACATGCTTACTAGCTTCTAAAATGTTTAAGATTGACCTAATAAAATATTTTTTGAAAGAAAAAATACACATAGCTAGTAGTTGGAAAACCCCAAATTAAAACTTTCAGGAATTAATAAAAAAAAACAACTATTTACTGCTCAACGAGAGATTTAACCATGTAGTCTTGGATAGAATCACCCAGTTCCAGACAATTTGGGATCCCTTGATAACATCCCCATTTAGTGCCCCCCTAATATAATAAAACATTTGTTAATGGTTGAAGTGACTCGGGGGGAAGGACCGGAGTGGGGGAGCCCTGGAGGAGACCCTTCAGAAGCAACCGGCGGCAAAGTCATCCGAGGAAAGGAGAGGTCGCCTACTGAAGCCTGCCCTAGGGTAACCCAAGGGCGATTGAGCAGGTTAGATATTGTAAATAATAAGCTACTGCTGGAGTGATGATAGATAATAGGACTTTACTATTGTCTGTTTTACCATGTCTTAGGTTTCTCTTAAAAATTGCAATCACAGTAAAAAAAAAGAAAATGTATTAACCAAAAAAGTAAAAAAAAAAAGGCCTAGCCACCTAATTTTAACAAAATGTCTTCATTGTAAATATGTATTTTTGCACATCTGTTGTGTTATGCAAGACTGTTCAATATGCTTTCTTTTCCATTACATGCCGTACGCCTTCTGGCATAAAAATTGAAATTCAAAAATTAGATATTGTTGCAGCCGCTGCTGTTGCAGCGGCCAGAAAAATTGACCTTTGTTCCCCAGGCAGAAAGTGCCATAAAACATTGCCTCTTCTTGAACCCTAGTTGGTGGCGGATAATTCACGCAAGTCATCCGGCATTCACAGATAACATACAGCAGCGTGTGGACCATTTATAGCCGAAGGCAGCTCATCTCATCAGGCCTTTTTCAGTCGAATGTATCGCCCAGTGTCAGTCCCTTCGGGATCCATCCCTCATTCATCTTTATAAAGGTGAGGCAATCTAGACTTTTTTGCCCTAGGCGACTTCTCTTCTCTGTGACAAAACCTCCTGCTGCACTGAAGGTCCTTTTTGACAGGACACTTGAAGCGGGGCAGGCCAGAAGTTCAATTGCAAATTGGGATAGCTCCGGCCACAGGTCTAGCCTGCATACCCAGTAGTCAAGGGGTTCATCGCTCCTCAGAGTGTCGATATCTGCAGTTAAGGCGAGGTAGTCTGCTACCTGTCGGTCAAGTCGTTCTCTGAGGGTGGATCCCGAAGGGCTGATGCGATGCGTAGGACTGAAAAAGGTCCGCATGTCCTCCATCAACAACACGTCTTTTAAACGTCCTGTCCTTGCCGGCGTGGTCGTGGGAAGTGGATTACTTTCACCTCTTCTCCTGTTATATTGCCCTTGTGCTGTGACATCACCCTTATATGCTGTGTAAAGCATACTTGTTAATTTGTTTTGGACCTGCTGCATCCTTTCTGACTTGCGGTAATTTGGTAACAAATCAGGCACTTTCTGCTTATACCGGGGGTCTAGTAGCGTGCACACCCAGTACAGGTCGTTCCCCTTCAGCCTTTTTATACGAGGGTCCTGCGACAGGCACGACAGCATGAAAGACCCCATTTGCACAAGGTTGGATGCCGAACTAGTCATGTCCCGTTCCTCGTCTTCAGTGATCTCGCTGAAGATATGTTCTTCCCCCCAGCCACGTACAACAACACGGGTACCAGATAGGTGACAACGAGCACCCTGGGATGCCTGTTGTGATTGGTCTTCCTCCTCCCCCTCAAAGCCACATTCCTCCTCTGACTCCTCTTCCTCACAATCCTCTTCCAGCGTTGCCGCAGGTCCAGCAAGCGATGCTGATAAGGCTGTTTCTGGTTTTGATGGTGAACCACAACTCTTCCTCTTCCTCGTCACGCTCATCTAAGGCCTGATCCAGCACTCTTCGCAGGGCATGCTCCAGGAATAAAACAAATGGTATGATGTCGCTGATGGTGCCTTCGGTGCGACTGACAAGGTTTGTCAACTACTCAAAAGAACGCATGAGCCTACAGGCATTGCGCATGAGCGTCCAGTAACGTGGCAAAAAAATCCCCAGCTCCGCAGAGGCTGTCCTAGCACCCCGGTCATACAAATACTCATTAATGGCTTTTTCTTGTTGGAGCAAGCGATCAAACATTAGGAGTGTTGAATTCCAACGTGTGGGGCTGTCACAAATCAAGCGCCTCACTGGCATGTTGTTTCGCCTCTGGACATCTGAAAAGTGCGCCATGGCCGTGTAGGAACGCCTGAAATGGCCACACACCTTTCTGGCCTGCTTCAGGACGTCCTGTAAGCCTGGATACTTATGGACAAAGCGTTGTACGATCAGATTACACACATGTGCCATGCACGGCACATGCATCAACGTGCCCAAATTCAATGCCGCCAACAAATTTCTTCCGTTGTCACAAACCACTTTGCCAATCTCTAGTTGGTGCGGAATCAGCCATTGATCCACCTGTGCGTTCAGGGCAGACAGGAGTGCTGGCCCGGTGTGACTCTCTGCTTTGAGGCAAGTCAACCCCAAGACGGCATGACACTGCTGTATCCGGGATGCGGAATAGTATCTGGGGAGCTGGGGGGGGTGCCGTTGATGTGGAGCAAGACGCAGCAGCAGAAGAGGACTCAGCTGAGGAGGTTATGGAAGAGGATGCAGTAGGAGGAGTAGAGTAGGTGGCAGCAGGCCTGCCTGCAAGTCGTGGCGGTGTCACCAACTCCTCTGCAGAGCCACGCATTCCATGCTTGGCAGGCGTCAGCAGGTTTGCCCAATGCTCAGTGTAGGTGATATACCTGCCCTGACCATGCTTTGCAGACCAGGTATCAGTGGTCAGATGGACCCTTGCCCCAACACTGTGTGCCAGAGATTCCATTACTTCCTTTTGCACAATTGAGTACAGGTTGGGGATTGCCTTTTGGGCAAAGAAATTTCGGCCGGGTACCTTCCACTGCGTTATCCCAATCGCTAAAAACTTTTTGAACGCCTCAGTCTCCACCAGCTTGTATGGTAAAAGCTGGCGGGCCAAGAGTTCAGACAAGCCAGCTGTCAGACGCCGGGCAAGGGGGTGACTTTGTGGCATTGGCTACTTACGCTCAAACATGCCCTTGACAGACACCTGACTGTGAGGAGATGAGCAGGAACAGCAAGAGGCGAGAGTCGGAGTGGTGGAGAGTTGAGAGGGGGCAAGGAGGACAGCAGTGGTTGATGTGGATGAAGATGCTGGACAAGAAGGAGGATGGCGGCTTTGAGTTTGTGTGCTGCTTGTACTCATGTGTTGATCCCATTGGCGTTTGTGATGTGACATCATGTGCCTTCGCAAAGCAGTTGTACCTAGGTGGGTGTTGGACTTCCCACGACTCAGTTTCTTTTGGCACAGGTTGCAAATGGCATCGCTGTTGTCAGAGGCAGACACACAAAAAAATGCCACACTGCTGAGCTCGGCGGTGACGGCATTCTGGTGGTGGCAACAGCATGCGTTGATTGACGTGCTGTCTGGCTGACCCCGGGTGCTGATGCATGCTGTCTGACTGTGCCACTAGCTCGTTGCGATGACCTCCCTCTACTTCCAACTCGTCTCCTCCTCCTCTCTGTCTCCCCATCTGAACTTTCCCCCTGTTCTTCTTCTCTTCTAGCAGGCACCCACGTGACATCCACTGACGCATAGTCATCATCATCACCCGCCTCACTTGTATATGATAACTGAACAAAGGAAGCAGCAGCGGGTACATCATCATCATCATCACATCGTACGTACATGTGTGTAATGCTGCCTGACTGAGACATATCCCTGTTATCTACATTCTCTGGCAATAATGGTTGCGCATCACTCATTTCTTCAAACTGATGTGTAAATAACTGAATTGGCTGTGGTACTAGTGTTGGTGGTGGCGGCAGGCGGGTGAGTGGTAACTTTAGAGGTGCCGAAGCTAATCTGGAGGAGGATGGTGCGTCAATGTTCCAAGCGGAAGCTGTAGAAGATTGGGTGTCCTGTGTTAGCCAGTCAACTACGTCCTCTGAACTTTTGAAGTTCAGGGTAACTGGCCTCTGAACACTGGGCATTATTGTAGGGCCAAAGGGAATCACAGCACCACGACCACGACGGCCTCTGTGGGGTGTCCTGCCTCTGCCTGTCATTTGTTTTAAAATGTGGACTGTTGGTACCCCAACTAGACTGGATTGGTTGAACTTGGCACCGTACTTGTAAGCAGGACACACACTATGGGTAGCGGTCAAGCAAATTAACTTTGATTGACGGTCAGGCAAATGCACTTAGATTTAAGAAAAAAAAAAGTTTGGGTTTTTTAAATGTGGACTGTTGGTACCCCAACTAGACTAGATTGGTTGAACTTGGCACAGTGTATTTTAAAATTATGAGAAAACATTTTCTGTAAACTAAATAAAAATCATATTAGGAGGTTGAAAGAAAAAGAAACCGGATGGGGGGATACCGAGCAGAGCACACCATCTACAGCCCACTGGGAGACAAACTCATCCATTCCCCCAGTAGACAAAGCCAGGTGGTACTCTGCCCGGATACGGGAGCGCACCAGCACCCGGAACATGGCCTCAGGTGACAAGGGAACCCCCCCTATCAAACACTGCTTCCTGGACTTATATATAGCCAACTTGGCTAATGCCAGGAGCAGGTTGACGAGGAGGTCCCTGGCCTTATTGCCCCGGGACACTGGGCGCCCAAAAATAAAAATGTGAGGGGAGAAATGCAGCCAGAACTGCAGG